>JRUC01000001.1:0-119371 GCA_000806385.1 Leptographium procerum
TTGTCGGTGCTGTCGGCATTCAGCGCAGTATCTGCGCTCGCGCGTCTTAGGTAGCTCATAGTCTTATGGAACGAAATGCGCCAGCCAACGGCGCTACTCCGGTAGAACTAGACTGCGTAAATAGCTACTAAGCTCTGGCCTGCCTCGAATCTACCTCAGGAGTTGTATCCAAGGAGCTACAGGAGAACTGATTGCAACTGAAATTACATCGTTAAGTGGAACGTTGAGATGGCTGAAAATATGAAGATCATCATCATTGGCTCCGGTAAGCAAGCAAAAATATCTGTCTGCGCCTCCTTGCACGAAGTACTGACATCTGTAGGCGTCACCGGATGCTCTCTCGCCCACGGTCTAGCCAAGGTACTTACCAGTTCGTAACATGTAACGTGGAAGCATGCTAATGCATTGCAGCAAGGAATTCCCTACGAGATCTTCGATAAGCGTGGACCCGAAGTGCCTCAGCGCGACTGGGGGGTCACTGTCCACTGGGCTGTCGAGTTTCTCAACCTGTACCCCGAGGAGACGGCGAAGCGGATCAAGTCTGCTCGAGTGGTGCAGCGAGAGGACGATACCCACCAGGAGTATGTCCGCTTCTATGACGGTGAGACAGGCGAGACAATTCGCGATATTCCTCTGGGGCCAGCAAAGCGCTTCAGCCACGGCAAGATTCGGGGACTGCTAGCAGAAACGCTACCAATCCAGGTGTGTTACCAACAGTTTAAAGGAAACAGGCACTCAGATTTGCCAGCTGATTTCGAGCCCGAATGTAATAGTACAACAAAGAGTTAGTCGACATTCACGAGCTCCCAGACGGGGTCGAGGCTGTCTTTGCCGATGGAACAAAGGTAAAGGGGTCTGTCCTGGTGGGATGCGACGGCAGCCGGTCAGCGACCAGAAACTTTCTATTCCACAAGGAGGACGGTTCGAAGTGGAACCGCATGGAAGGCTTCATCCTGAACAACTTCTGGGTGCAGCTAGACAACGACAAGGCAGTTGCGCTGAGGAAGCAGCTTGGAAATTTTATGGACATTGCCATCCACTCCAACGGCGCATACTTTGGCCTCATCCGTAAGTTTTTGACTTGGGCAAAACTGCTAGGCACCTTGCTGTGTAATGAGATGAGTTTATTCTGACCTAGCCCGAAAGCGCTCGACTTTGCGGACGACAAGCCGCCGGAGGAGTGGAAGTTCCAAATTTTCATGAGCATGCCAAATGACATTCCAGACGGCGAGGACTCTTCTGAAAGACGGGTTGCGATCGTGAAGAAGTTTGGCCGCACGTTTGTCTCTCCGTTCTGCCAGGCGACCGAGTGGTTTCCAGAAGACACGTTCATCAGCCCCGACCACTACGGGACGTGGGTGACGAAGAAGTGGGATCACCGGGGCGGAAAGGTCATCCTGGCCGGCGATTCGGCACATTCAATGACGCCACGTAAGTGTTCCGAGCAAGGAAAAAAAAAGAAAAGGACAATGATTCGACATGCTAACGACCAACAGACCGTGCTCAGGGATTCAACCACTCTCTACAAGATGTGCTGAACATCATTGCTGGCCTGGAGAGGATCCGAGATGGCCAGAGCAGCTGGCTCGAGTTTGTGGACGGATATGTGAATGAGGTGGTCTCGCGTGGCTCGGAGGAGGTGCGCATGTCTCTCAAGCAGGGCTATGCGGTGCACAATTGGGCCAACTCCAAGGACCTGCCCATCCTCAAGGTCGGGACAACGCCGCTGCACATGGAGCAGACCATTGTGCCGCTCCCGGCTCAAGAGGCCTAGAGGCTTTGCAGTATGGAGTTGTTAGAGGAATAGACCAAGAATGTCAACAATATCAAATATGACTGCAACTTTAAGGAGATAGGAGAAAATAGGTGCCGGAAAACGGCATTTGGATGTACCCTTCCCTTATCGTGTGAATGTGCCTAGTTACATCAACAGACGCTCATTCTGGCACAAGGGTCCCTATTACCAACGCACTTATCCGTGTACTTGACCGTAGCTTGGACATCATACGCGATGCTCAAGTTCCCCAAGATACGCGTTATTGTGCTTATTGCCAACATAAAGCGACCCCATAACAAAAGTTCCATATCGGCACTGATCGTCGATTCCGAAGCAACGCACCACGAATTTCTATTTTGCTTCTATTTCATAATGAAAGATAACTTGTTATTTTCATCTTGGCTTTCTTCTCATACAGGCATCGCACAGCCATCGCCTCTGCCATCGCTGCCACCACTAAAGACCACTTGGCCAGTCTCTTCATCGACGTGCCGACGGATGATCTGCCCTCGGCCGAACCAGACGCGGCTCCACTCCGTCATCAATTGCACGTTGTGGCCCATCGCACGCAGTTCCTGGATGACGTCATCGCTGATTCCCTCCTCCAGGAAGATGGGACTCATCTGGGCCACGCCTCCCGCGGCAGATATGCAGATTCGCGGGGCGTCTAGGGCCTGCTGAGGGTTCATGCCAAAGACCTCCATATTAAGCAGGACCTGAACGTGGCCCTGCGGCTGCATGAGGCCGCCCATGACGCCAAGCAGGCTGTGCAGGCGCCGCGGGTGATCAGTCGTGCCGTTGCCTACGGTGACAAGGCCGGGGATAATGGTGTGGTACGGCCGCTTGGCACCGGCGTAGATGTTGGGGTGGCTCGCTGGGCCGAGGTCGAAACCGCCCCCGCGGTTCTGCAGAACGAAGCCACAGCCGCGGGGGACGATGCCGGAGCCGAACTCGCGGAAGTTGGAGTTGATAAAGCTCGTGGCGTTGCCGTCGCTGTCGGTGACGGCAAAGTAGACCGTGTCGCTGTGGTTCAGGGCCGGGCTGCTGCCGGGCCGTCCATGGCCATGGTTCTTGGCCTGGGTGCGGTCGAACAGCTGGGCCCGCTCGGCCAGGTAGGCGGGCGAGACCATGTCGGCCGGCGGCACCGGGCTGTAGTTGGCGTCCGGATCGGTGACCCACCAGCTGGCGTCGCCAAAGGCGATGCGCAGAGCCTCGATCAGGGCGTGCAGGTAAGGGGCCGAGTTATGGTCCTCGGGTGTAAAGGCCGGGATCTGCCCAGATGCCTCGAGCTGCTGGAGGATGCCCAGGGCCATGAGGGCCACGATGCCCTGGCCGTTGGGTGGGTGCTCCCAGAGCTCGATGAACGGTTGTCGCACGCCCTGGCCGCTGAACTTGAGCGAGAGGGGCTGCGGCTGGTCTGGGCCGCGCTGCAGGTGCTCTTCGAGATCGGACAACTCCATGTGGCCGCCGCGCTGGCGGACCGCATCCACAACGGCCTCGGCAATGCGGCCGGTGTAGAAGCCGGCTTTTCCGTGGGCAGCCAGGGTGCGGAACGTCTGGGCGAGGGCTGGGTTCCGCAGGATCTCACCGGCACGCGGAGCACGGACGGACTGGTCGGCCTTGCTGTCGGGCTTGAGAAGCTCGGCAAAGTTGGGTGACGCCTTTTTCAGCAAGGGCTCGCCATCCCGCCACTTGAAGAGTTTAGCATCTCTTAATTGGAAGCAAAAGGAAATGGGGAATAGGATTCGAGCAATAACTTACCATCTTGGCTGAGATCTCACTAACGGGGAAGCCTTCCTCGGCTAGGTCGATGGCTGGCTGGAGGATCTGCTCCAGGGTCAACTTCCCGCTTCCAAACTGGTCGACCGTATCGACCCATCCTGCTGGTGCACCCGGGACGGTGACGGACAGAGGACTGGTGACAGGAATCTTTCCGGCGATGGTGGCGGCGTCCATCCCCAGCTGCTCTCGTATCTGAGCTAGGGTCGTGTTCTTCGGACTACGGCCGGAGCCATTGATGGCGTGGACGACGCCGGTGCTGGCATCAAAGTAAAGGCAGAACATGTCGCCTCCAGCGCCGGTCGAGGCAGGTTCGGTCACATTCATAGCCGCGGCTAATTAGGGGAAGTAAGAAGTAAGCAGTTGAGCAGGGGCGGGAGAGGACGACGGAGAGGTGACTTGCATACCGACAGCAACGGCGGCATCCTGGAGAGGTCAGCAGGAGAGCAGGAGAAAATTCGCACAATGTGACGTACCGCAGCATTTCCTCCCAGCTTGAGGATGCGCTGGCCGGCCTCGGCTGCCAGAGGCTGCGAGCAGGCCACCATGCCGTTTGTGCTGTGCACGACGCTCCTACGACTGGGAAACCTGACGAGCGTCGGGCTGTCATAGGGGAAGACATTTGCGGCATTGAGATCGGTCATGGTGAGAAGCTGGGAGTAGTCGTGAGAGGGCGCAAACGGGGTGGACAGAATTGCCTATCCTGTTCACGGGTTGGTTGACTACATGACGAAAGCAGCCAGTTAAGGGCAGGAGAAGGCGGAAGAAGACCCATTTTGGTACAAACGGCATCTGCCGAGCGACGTGTGCTGCAGGTCCATCCCGCAGTCGGCGAGCTATTGCAAGCTCTTGAGGAGATTAGATGCGTCGGCGTTGTCGGTGTTGTCGGTGCTGTCGGCACAGCATAGCGGATCCAGGACAAAGATGGATCCAGCTGAGGCTTAAGACTGCGCTGAGACAGGCAGGCAATATCCGCAGACCAGTTGGGAAGCTGCAACCCCGCAACACGATAAGAAAAGAAAGGTAATACCGCTGCAGCAAACAAAGAAGATTAGTCAAGGCTGATTAGTCACTGCAGACTAAAGTCACGGCAGTCACAGCCGGCTAGCCTCTCTCTCTTATCTCTGGCAGCTCTCAGACAGCCGTCGGGCAGAGATGTTCCTCCTCAGACATCCCACCACATCCCTCATCCCTCACGCATGGCCATGGCCACTCCGAATACGTTCAAGACGGCGTGTCGCGTCTGTCGCGACCGCAAGGTCAAGTGCGACAAAATGCTACCCTGCCGCAACTGCACTATGGCAGGCATCGTCTGCTCTTTTCCTCCGCAGGTTCGCACAGTCCGGCGGCCGAAGAGAGCCGGCAGCATTGCCAAGCCGGTAGCGACGACGCCAGATGACCAGAGCCTGGAAAACCGGCTGAGCCGACTGGAAGAGCTGCTGGGCAGCATGGCGGGGTCGCAGCTGGGCGTCCAGATGCAGGCCGAGGGGCAGATGAGCGGACAGATGGGCGGACAGACTCCGGGACAAGCAGGCACCGTCAGGCAGACGTCCGGGATGGAAGATGTGCACGGTGAATGGAGCCCGTGCTCGACAGTGCCATCGCCGCCGGACGACGCGGCCAGCGACGGCTACTGGCGGCGACTAGAGCAGGAGTGCGCTGGTCACGTGTTCTTCAAGACGACCCCGTCGCCGGAGGCGATGCCTAACCCCGAACCATCACCATCACCGCCATCGCCATCGCCATCGCCATCGCCATCACCACCGTTACCACTACCGCCACCTTCGCATGCGACCGGGTTTCCATTTGGGCACGGGCCCGGAGGCCGGCTGCCGCTGCCACCGCCGTTGCTGCCGTTGGCCCAGCGGCGAGAGTGCTGGGCAACGTATGTGGAGAACGTGGACCCGTTGCTGAAGATCCTGCACAAGCCGACGGTGCAGAGGCTGATGGATGCGGACGACGTGGCAGCGGGTAGGAGGGGAACTGAAAAGGGACAGCAGGACGCACCGACAGTGGCGCTGGTACATGCGGTGTGCCTGCTGGCAGTGATATCGATGCCGGCGGACGAGGCGGCGGGGCGATTGGGCTGCGAGCGTGAGGTCATGATCGGCCAATGCGCCGGGCGGCTGGAGCAGGCGCTGATGGCGGCAGACTTTCTGGACGCGCGCGACCTGACGACGATGCAGGCGCTTCTGCTGTACCTCTACCACCTGAAGTACCAGGAAGACCCGCGGCTGTACGGCCTGCGCGGCATGACCATCTTTTTGGCAGCTCGTCTGGGGCTCAACCGGGATGGCCGCAGAAGCAGGAGGGAACAGGAGGGGCAGCGGAGAGAGCGAGGGAATAAGAGTGGTGGCAGCAGCAGTGGTGGTGGTAGTAGTGGCAATAGGTTGACGGCCGAGCTGCGACGCCGACTGTGGTGGCAGCTAATCACACTGGTCGACCACCCGGACGACTGCGCCACCGACTATGCGCCGCCCAGTGTCGGAGCCGACACGCGGCTGCCGCTCAACGTAAACGACTGCGAGCTGGGGGGTGAGAGGAGGGGAGAGAGGGGACATGCAGGCAGAGACAAGGCCGGTCGGAGAGACACAAGAGAAGAGGGTAATGACAACAACGGGAACGACAACGATGACGATGATGGTGATGATGATGGAGATGACGATGATGACGACGAAGCCTTGGACAACCGGCGCGGCTTCACAGAGTCCAGCTTCTGCCTGATGCAGTACGAGATCACACGGCTATTCCATCGGATCCGCTTTGAGCGCGTCCACAACACCGGCGGCCCTCCTCCTCCTCATTCTCATTCTCCTCAGCGATCCTCTTCCGGCATGGCCATGGCTATGACCGCATCTGCCCCTCCTCTCGACAGCGCCGAGGAGCGTCTGCACGCGTCCCGGAGACGGATGGAGTCCCAGTACTTCCAGGCGCCTCCTCTGCCGTCCTCGTCCTTGTCTTCGTCTACTGCTTCTGCTTCTGCTTCCGCCTCGCCCTCGCCCCTCTCTCAGTTCGCCGCCGACGCGATCGCCATGATTCTCACCAAGCGCCGCGTGCTGATGCACATCGCGCCCGACATCCGCGCCCGCAACGCCCAGCTCTCGCCGACCGAGCACGACCAGCTCTTCCTGCTGGCCATCCACGTGCTCGAGCTATCGCGCGCCCTCCAGACGGCCCGTCCGTTTGCGCGCTGGCGCTGGCTCAACGGCACCTACTTCCAGTGGTCCGTCGCCAGCTTCGTCGTCCGCGATCTCACTCGGCGCTGTGCCGCGGCTGCTGCTGTTGGCGGTGACGGTGGCGGCGGCCAGGCGGCCGTGTCCAGCTCGGCCACCCGCCGGGCCTGGCACGTCATCGATGGCATC
This sequence comes from Leptographium procerum, assembly GCA_000806385.1. Classification (NCBI taxonomy): domain Eukaryota; kingdom Fungi; phylum Ascomycota; class Sordariomycetes; order Ophiostomatales; family Ophiostomataceae; genus Leptographium; species Leptographium procerum. Next base: position 6,919 of record JRUC01000001.1, read on the forward strand.
CTCGACAGCTGGCCAGCCGCCACGCGCCGCTCACCCAAGGCCGCCATGCTCCGCGGCCTCATTGCTGATGCCGTGCGTGCCCGCGAAAAGCTGACGCCTCTGCGCTCATGGACGTTGGTTCCGCCTCTTCCTCTTCCTCTTCCTCCTTCGAGGAGCTACTGTCTATCCAGAGCCCCCCAGCCGGTCCTGCCTCCTCCTGTACGCCAGGACACGCCGCCCAGAGAGTCTTCCTCCTCAGTGTGGCCCACATCTGTGAACCAGCCCGTCGGCCTGGACGACTTCTTTCTCCTGCCTGAGACCGGTATTGCAGACGGCAGTTTTGCCCTGAACTTTGAGATGGCATAGATGCAGATGCATAGATGAGAATTGATAGATGCATTAGATTTCGTAGACGCCATATCTGGCATATGATATATCTAGTTTCCTATTTATTATCTCACGTTCTGGATGGACAATAACAGAAAAACGTACTACCCCGAAACTCAGCTGTTCCTTGCAAAGTCGGGAATCACTCTCGTACGTGGACAACAGAATGCCAGTCCATGTGTCCAAAGATCCTCCATTGGCGAATCGGTCCCACACCAATTCAATCCGAGATACGTCTACTTTCTTGGACCCAACTAGACCGACCAGACTGCTCGGCATTCTCGGCCTTGACCCTCGGCCAGTTCCCCGACCTCGACTGATCCATCTCCAAGTCCACTAATCTGCTCTAGACGGCCTATTTTTTTAGAGGCGTCTACTAATATGCCCGGCAGAGACTCTTGCCAGAACCTTGTACTCTGTCTATATCCCTTCATTTCCTAGACAAGTTACGGACAACATACTTCTTTTGACTGCCCATCCCTTCAACGGCCTATCTTCCTAGCATGTCCTACGAGATGGAGATCCAGACAGCAGAAACGTACGCCTGGGCCGTGGCCCTAGCCGTTGTCATCATCTGGGGTGTTGCCAGAAAGGTTCTCAAGCAGGAGCGCCTGCCCAAGGTCGACTTCCTTCGCCTTCACGACGGCCCCGGCAAGGCTGGTGGTGCCAGGGACGTGCAGGCCTTTCTGGACGACAGCCTGGGCGCCCTCATGAAGGGCTACGCCGAGTACTCGAAGCGCGGCCGCAACTTTCTCCTGCGCACGCCCAAGCAGGTCTACTTCATCGCCGCCTCCCGCTTCCTCGACGAGATCCGCAAGTCGCCCGACTCTCAGCTTAGTCAGCCAGCCGCCGCCAACATCATCTTCCAGACGCGCCACACGCTGCACCCGGCCCTCGTCGACGACGTGTACCACTTTGACGTCGTCCGCAAGGGCCTCGGCCAGGGCTTGCCCGCTATCCTGCCAGATCTGGCGGCCGAGGCCCAGTTCTCTTTTGGCCTCGAGCTGGGCGCCCAGCCGGCCTGGACCGTGCAGCCCGTCTTCCCCCTGATGACGCGCATCATCACTCGCATCTCGAACCGGATGATGGTCGGGCTGCCGCTCTGCCGTGACGATGAGTTCCTGCACTACTCGGGCATCTACACCAAGGCCACCTTTGACTCGGCTGCCCTGATCCGCAACCTGCCTGAGCTCCTCAAGGGCCCTGCCATGTTTTTCATGACCGCCCACAAGAAGGAGCAGGAGACGGCCCGCAAGCACCTCATCCCTCTGATCAAGCAGCGCCTAGTCGCTCGGGCCTCTGGCATCTCCAAAGTGCAGAAGCCCGACGATGCCCGTGAGTAGCATGTGATCCTACGACCCTATGATCACCCGTGTTCCCCGCTGACCAGCAGTGCAATGGCTCCTCGACATCACTCCGCCCGACAAGGCCGACCCGGAAATCCTTTTGCAGCGCATGATCCACATCAACGTCACCGCAATCCACGCCCCCGCTGTCACTTTGACCGAGAACATGTTCGACCTTTGCCACCACCCCGAGATCCACGATGCTCTGCGCGAGGAGATTGCCCAGGTCCTCGGCCAGAGCCCTCCTGGAGAGGTCTGGACGAAGGCCAACATGGACCGCCTCGTCCGTATGGATAGCTTCATGCGCGAGTCTTCCCGTTTGACGCCCATGAGTGCGAGTGAGTGCTGTATCTGTGATCTTTGAGCTACGATGCCTTAAAACTCTGAAACAACTATCAAAACCAAAATCAGCTGACAAGTCCCCCTTTTCCTCAGTCAAGCTAGAACGCCTCGCCGTCCAGGACGTCACCCTGAGCGACGGCACGCTGATCCCTCGTGGCACCTCTGTCGGTGTCATCTCGCACGGCCGCCACCTGGACGAGGACCTGCTGGAGAACGCCCGGACCTTCCAGCCGTTCCGCTACGTCCAGATGCGTGCCCAGCCCGGAATGGAGAGCCAGTACAGCTTTGCCCAGGCGAGCCCCGAGAACCTCATGTTCGGCCTTGGCCGCCATGCCTGCCCCGGCCGCCACTTCGCCTCGGTCCTGATCAAGCTCATCCTCGTGCACGTGCTCGTCTTCTACGACATCAAGTTCCCCGACGGCAAGCCGCTGCCCCAGAGTAAGTGGACCCAGAAGTTTCGGAACCCCGATTTCGCCGCCTCTGTGGCCTTCCTGTCTCGCCCGGCCGAGGATCGGTTCTCCAGCATATATGTAGAGTAGAGCAACATATATTTATTCCATATAGAGCTATATTTAAAAATAGGTGCCGTTCAGAGTAGACCATAGAGCCTGTTGCCTGAAAGAATAGCAATGTCCAGCCTGCATATTAGACCGACAGTAACTTGTTAATACCGAGAACGGCGACAGATATTAGTATGTAAATGCCTAACAGGCAAGCTAGCTCACTTATATATCGAGCTTTCTTGCCGGATCAACTTTAGGGCACCAAGACTTACTATACCCAACGAATTTTGAAATTGTCGCGCATACATCTTCTATTTGTTTTTTAGGAATAAATCTCGCTACCTTGGACATTGCCCGCCATTCTTCACTCACCATGGCACCCTCAATCGTCCAGACGGCCAACAGAGAAGATACCAGCCCACTCGCGACAACCTTCTCCGATCTGTCCATTATACCATTTCCTCCAGCCAGCCCAGTGGTGCATTTTCTGCGCACCGCTGGCCAGGTTGGCACGCCGCCCCCGTCCTCTACAGACACGACCGTTCCAACCTGCTTCTCAGGCCAGGCTCGCTATGCGTTTGACAATCTCACTACCTGTCTCGCAGTGGGCGGTGCGACCCCGCAAGACATTACCAGAATCACTATCTACGTTGTCAATCTGGAGGCATCAATGCGCAGCCCGCTCATCGACATCCTCACAAGCTTCTTCACAGACAAATACGGCATCCAGCACCGCCCGCCCAGTGCGCTGATAGGCGTTGCCGCACTGGCATCACCGGACTTTGTGATTGAGGTCGAGGCCGAAGCTGCTATCTCTGTATGATTGTGGACTTGTGCAAGCCCCACGGGGCGGCAACATTTGAGAATACCGACGAGACCGACAATGCAGGGTCTGGGAGGAGTTGTGTAGCAATTGCGAGGCTGGGCCAAAATGATGTGTGATTGTGACAGATTGGAGCAGATAGCATGCTAATTGGACCTCATCTTTTCATCTGCCGATAATGCCGAGAACACCGAGAACGCCGAGACTAGCTCAGGGCAGAGATCGAGATAGGGAACGTGAAAGCACACAACAGTGGCCTGTATCTCGTCGATATGCCATTTCTAGCATTCAGATGATTGCATCAGATTAGGGTGCGCGAGCCGCAGCTATATGGAAAGTGTGTGTCGATATGCAGGGCCTGTTTTTGGGCCAAGAGATCTGGCAGCTTTTCTGTGATGCCCAGCGTCCAAAACTGGCATATCGCAAGGCCAAACGCAGCTAGCGGAACGGGTCTGGGCGGCTACATCGATAGATAACGATACCCAAAAGTCAGGCTTCGTCCGTGAATATAGATAGTTCCAGTTCAGCTGTTGCAGTTGCAGAGACATTTCGACTGCCATGCAAGAAGATCCAATCACACACGTCTCCCTCATGCGAAGCCAGTTTTTGGTGATCCTGACTTGACAGCAGAGTTTCCTCCCTGCCCACGACTATTACTAGCCTATTCTTCTCTTCAAACCTCCCACAATGGAGAAGAGTGCCGGCACGGTCACGACCGAGGCCGTTATGGACGCCAGCCCAGCCGTCGAGCAGTCGGTCGCAGGAAATCAGATGCGAAAGCGCTTCACCTTTACCTCGCTCTTCGCCCTCTTTGTCACGGGGACGGCCGGTGTATGTCACTGCCTGCCTGGTTTGTTTGTTCTCATTTTGCAGCAGGATGCTAACCCTCTCCTCTTCTTTTAGTGGGAGGCTATCTCCGCATCGCTCTACCAGGTCCTCGTTGCCGGTGGTCCGACCGCTCTGGTCTGGGGCTTTGTCATCTCTGCAGTCGCGGCATGCTGCATAGCCTGCTCTCTGGCTGAGTTTGCCAGGTAAGAGTGTTGCTGTCGTTTACAATGTCCATTGTGTACCTTGACTGACATCGGACAGCATCTGGCCGACGGCAGCGGGACAGTATCACTGGGCGGTGGTATGTGCTCCATGCAGTGCATAGATTGGTACTGTGGGGGGAAATACTGACGTGGAAACAGACCATGGCGCCGCGAAAGTGGAAAGTCGCTGTTGTAAGCCTTGGAACAGTCCTTTCTGAAACACAACTGAAATTGTATACTAACAGACTGTAGGGATGGTACAGCTCGTGGATCCTCTTGACCATGAACGTTCTCTCGTCTATCAGCGCCATCTTCTCGGGCGCATTCTCGCTACAGGCAGTCATCACTATATCCATTGACGGCTATTCTGCTGTGCGATGGCAGACCTACTTGGTAAAAAATTAACTTTCCTAATTCGATGGGCGTATTCTGACAGCCCAGATCTTTTTGGCCATCATTGTGACCTCTATGTGTATCAACATATTTATTCCGAGAGCCCTCCATTATCTCTCGGTTGTGGGTAAGTGAATCAGGAGGAAAAGAAACAGAATTGAGGGCAAGAAAAAGAGAAAGCACAATAGTCTGACGCTCTCATCCCAGGGACTGTCGTGCATGTCCTCGGCTTCTTCACCCTGATCATCACGCTGCTGGCCACGACAAAGCACAAGAACTCGGGCACTGTCGTCTTTGGCACCATCACGGACATGACGGGCTACAATAAGCCAGGAGTGGCCTTTCTGGTCGGCCTGCTGCCCATGGCGAGCGGCTTCACAACCATGGACCTTCCTGTGCGCTACTCGGAGGAAACGGCCCACCCGCACAGGGACGTGCCGCGGGCCATGTTCTGGGGCGTGATGTTCTCGTCAGTTATCGGGCTTATGCTAGTGCTGGTGCTCGCCTTCTGCATGGGCGATCCGGCAGTGCTCCTCCAGTCGAAAATAGCCTCCATGAGTCCTCTTGCTGCAGTACGTATTTGTTGACTGTTTTGTTTCCTCCCCTGTTATTTTCCCTTCCCGTCTTCCCCCCATATCTGACCGTGCAGATTGTTTACAACTCCACCGGCTCGCTCGGAGCTGGTGTCGTCTACGGCTCCGTGATCGTCGTCATCGCCGTGCTGTCGGCTATCGACTGCATGGGCTCCATTGCCCGCATCATCATGGCCCAGGCTCGCGACCAGGGCCTGCCTTTCAGCGAGTTTCTCTCCCAGATCCACCCGCGCTGGAACACGCCCGTCAATGCGACCATACTCTCGGCCGTTATCCAGGCAGCCATTTCAGCCATCTACATTGGAAATACGACGGCATTCTACGGCATTCTCAGCGGTGTCATCACCCTGCAAGTACTCAGCTACGGCCTCCCCATCGCCTTCCACCTGTTTAGGCGCAAATCGCTAGCTCTCACGTACGGACCGTGGAACCTGGGACATTGGGGGTGGGTCATCAACGCTTCTGGCATCGTTCTGTACCTGTTCTCGTTTGTGGCCGTGTCTCTGCCGACGTCCATCCCGGTCACAGCAAAAAACATGTGAGTTGGACTTGCTATGCCACTGCTCCTCTTTCTCTTTTAAGACTGACCATGACTAGGAACTATTCTTCTCCCATTGTCGGCATCGTACTCGTCCTAGCAAGCATTCTGTACATCGTGTGGGGGAGACGCGTATATTGCGGGCCTCTCTTCCACGTCGATGGAATCACGGCCGATTCGACCACAGAAGAGCCGGCATCTGACAAGGCGGAGACTGTGTGGTAAAGACTGGAGGGGAACCAAAAAAAAGCGCGCTTCGATGAGAACATGGGCTTAGAGTTGATCAACACATCCTAAACTATATAGCTAAGTCTATCCATACTTGCGCCATTTCCATTTCGCAGCACATCAATTTTCTCTTAGGTTGCCAGCCCTTACTCGTAGTTATTAGAATGACAAGATGTGCGCTGTAGTTAGGCACTTCTACGCAGCTGTTAGAGCCCTAAATGCCTTGGCTTGTAGCGGGCTTGCGGCCTACTGTGCAAATTAAGAACCCCGCCACCGACAGCGGCAACCGCCAGGACGACACGTGATAACAGCGGCGCATCACATGTCAAATCCACGACGTGTTAGCAACTTGTTAATCCCTCATCTCAGGACTGCAAAATCGACCTCGTTTATGCAAACAACTATGGCTACTGACCAGCAGCCGACCGAGGGAGTATTGCCAGGCGCAGTACCGACATCGCGACTAGTGCTTCGGCTAAAGGCCTACGTGTTCCGATGGCTGATGTACCTGGGCGCAAAGCTGCACTTTCTGGCGCCGCCACGGCCGCCGGCGCCAGCGTTTACGCGCACGGTGACATCAACCCTGTCAAGCCACACGGGCACATTTACCCTGCACGTGTACACCCCGGCGGGCTATAACGAGGACGCCGACAGTGGTAGCGACAAACGCTATCCCGCAATTGTCAATTTTCACGGCGGCGGCTTCTCCGTTGGCACGGCGACGGATGACGCCCGTTTTGCCCGCGTGGTCACGGAAACGTGCCAGGCCGTCTTTGTGTCTGTGGACTATCGTCTGGCGCCCGAGTATCCGTTTCCCACGGCTGTCGACGATGGTGCTGATGCACTGCTCTACGTCATCCGTCACGCGGCCGAACTGCGCATCGATCCGCAACGGCTGGCCACGTCCGGTTTCTCAGCTGGTGGCAACATTGCGCTGACGTCACTGCTGCGGCTGGGTGCCTACCTGCACGACAGACCGGTTCCGACGGGAGCGGCAGTAGCAGAAGATGAAGAAGATGAACCAGTGCCGGCACACCGCATCGTGGCCACGGCGACGTGGTATCCGTCCATAGATTTCACACAGACGCGGGCAGCTCGACGGGCGGCATCCCGACGGCCGGATAAGACGATGCCGCCGCTGGTGACCGACTTCTTTGACAACTCGTATGTGTTCCCGCCCAGCATCGATCGTGCAGACCCGCTGCTGTCGCCGTCGCAAGCGTCCGACGACCGGCTAGCGCGAGACATGCCGTCTCACGTTGTTTTCTACACGTGCGAGTGGGACATGCTGCAGAAGGAGGGCGAGGCACTCGCCAGCCGCCTCGCCAAGCCGCCTCTAAACAAAGATATCCACTACAAGACGATCCCGGAAGTGCCGCACGGCTGGGATAAGAGCCCGAATCCGCGGGAGCAGCCAAAGGACGCAGGGGCCTTGTATCTTGAGTGCTGTGGCGTGCTCAAGGCAGCCTTTGAGGAAGCAACTAACGGGGCGAGCGAGCAAGACTAAGAATTGGCCTAAATTTTCTTGTCCTTGCGCAGAGCACATAGTAAAAGTCATCTTTAATATACTTTCTGTATCTATCATGAATACGTTAACTCTACTTGGATTTGTGTTTTAGCTTCCTGGCTCATCCATCGCATAGATGCCAGCTTCACCCCTTAGCTAGGATTTCCGTCCATCATTTTCTATTCCTGGTGACGCATCTGCTAGCTCTTTGCGTCCGCAGCCTTCCTAGAAAACCGGTCTGGCCGGTATGGCTGCAGCAGCGCCAGGGATTGCCCCAATATCTCTGTTGCGACCAGACGGCCCATCAGCGGCGCCATGGTGATGCCGCTCATCATGGTCGCCACGTAGACGGTCTTGGCCGGACCGTCGCAGAAGCCAACGATGGGCCGGGTGTCTGCAGGAATGGGCACGTGACCTACCACCATGTGGTCGAGCTCCATGCCGGCGAGCGCGGGGACGACGGCGGCAGCCCTCTGCAGCAGCATCTGCCCGTAGGTGTCACTGACGTCGGTCCCATCGGCGCCAGGCGCGTAGTCCAGGCCAGTGACCACACGGCCGTCGGGGTTCTGGCGGATGGATCCGAGCGGCCCGTTGAGGACACGGTGTAGCAGCGGTGGCATCGGCTTGCTGTAGGCAAGCGTTCCCGATACGATGTCCAAAGGGACGTGGGCGCCGACAGCCCGGGCGAGCGTGGAGGTCCCTGCGCCCGCGGCAATGACGATCTTGTCTGCTGGCCAACTGTACTGTTCACTGCGAACAGCATCGCCGCTCGCGACGAGCAGCAGTGGCCTTCCGTTGGCGTCGTTCTCGATGCCGGTGACTTCGACACCCGTCTGGATCTGGACGCCCAGCGCCTTGGTTCGCCGCAGGAGGATCGTAAACGTCTGCTGGATGTCGAGGGCGCCGTGATCAGGAAGAAAGCTGCCTGCGCCCAGCGTCCCGGCCACGGCTCCCGGGACCAGGCGGGTAACGTCGTCGGCAGTACCCAGAGCCTCCGCCTGCAAGCCCCAGCCCTGCAGCCGGGAGCATGTCACCGCTAGCGTTTCAGCCGTCTCGCCGGGTGCTGCCCAGTGGACAACGCCGCCCCACTGGATATGTAGAGGCTCGTCGATATGGGCCTGCAGGTGATGCCACTCAGCGACGGCCAGGCCGTAGAGCGCGTTGAATGCGACGTCATCTACATCTCTTTCGTGGACGTGCGATGCGATCAGCATGGCAAAGGCGCCTTGCGTGCAGCCGGAACCCGGGCTCTGCTTGTCTAGCACAGTGACGTCGGCGCCTCGGCTCGCCAGGTGGTAGGCGATGCAAATGCCGATGATGCCGGCGCCCACAACGAGAACTCGAGTCCGCTCACCAGCCCCGCTGGGGTCATCAGCCGGTCGGCCACATCCAGCCTCTCCTGTACTATTCATGCTATGGTGCTATGGTGCAGTAAATCTCAAAAAAAAAATGAAGTCCTGAAATCTAGTCGACATCGGCTTAGCTTCAGTCTAGAGGATCTGTCAGCAGGCAGTCCAGCCTCGAATAGCTGAACGACAGCTTCTGATATGGCATTCTGTGAGTCGTCATCACAGCCGAACTGGCATCTGATAGGCTGCCTGTAAAATTATACCCAGCCCCGAAGCTCATATCCGGGCTTCTGCACCTATCAGCGCTCGGTCCGAGCACAACCCCCGAGAAGTGCGAGGCGGCGACGGCGCCAGTCTTCAAGGGCCAATCAAGAGATACCAGGGTCCCTACAACTTGAAATGGCTTTCATTGACTGCCAGTCCGTCTGGGCTCATCTCCATTGCTTGGCACCGTGGTGTCACCGATTCGCGACACAGGGTCTCGCGAATATGGAAAAACAGGACGCTGTTCTCTCAGAAGACAGTCAGCCACCGGTCGAGAGCAGCCGCCCTGTAGACGACTCCATCCCCGACGGCGGTCTTCTGGCCTGGCTCCAGGTGACGGGCTCGTTCTGTGTCTATTTTAACACCTGGTAAGATACGTGCTGTTTCTCCTGGAAAAGAAGGCGGAATGCCAGCCACTGACGCTCTGTCCACAGGGGCATCGTCAACTCCTTTGGTGTCTTCCAGACTTTTTACGAGACCGACCTGCTGGCTTCTCGCTCCTCCTCGGACATCTCCTGGATCGGCTCCCTGCAGGCCTGCTTGCTGCTCGTCGGTGGCCTCGTTTCCGGCCCGCTGTACGATGCCGGCTGGTTTCGCCACCTGCTCTTCTTCGGCGCCGTCTGTGTCGTCGTCGGCATGCTGACCACCAGCTTCGCCACCGAGTACTGGCACGTCGTGCTTGCCCAAGGCCTCTGCGTTGGCCTCGGCCAAGGAGCCATCTTCACTCCTGGCGTCGCTATTGTATCCCAGTACTTTACAACCCGCAAAGCCCTCGCCCAGGGCATCGCCAGCAGCGGCAGCAGCCTCGCTGGCATTATCTACCCCATTGTTTTCGACCGCCTGCGCGCCCGCGTCGGCTTCGCCTGGGCCACGCGGGTCTACGCCCTTATCGCCCTGGTGACCCTCGTCGTCCCCATCTGCTTCATGCGGGTCCGCGTCCGGCCGCGGTCTCGGCGGGCCCTCGTCGATCTGTCGGCCCTGCGTGAGGTTCCCTTCGACCTGTTCACCGTCGGCTCGGCTATCGGCTTCATCGGCATCTACGTCCCCTTTTTCTACGTTCCCCTCTTTGGCACTGCCGTCCTTGGCCTCAGCAGCGGCTTCTCCACCTACACAATCTCTATCCTAAACGCTGCTTCCATCGTTGGCCGGCTTGTAGCAAACGCCATAGCCGACCACGTCGGCCCTTTGAACGTCGTCACACCCTTCACTCTGGTCGCGTCTGTGGTGGCATTCTGCTGGATCACGCTGCAAAACGAGGCCGGCCTGATCGTCTTCTGCGTCTTTTACGGCTTTTTCACCGGCTGCTTCGTCTCGCTGCCACCCACCGTCGTTATGACGCTCTCGCCGCACATGGGCGTGGTGGGCACCCGCATGGGCATGGTGTTTTCTACTTGTGGACTTGGCCTTCTCATCGGTACCCCGGTCGCCGGGGCCATTCTCGGAAATGCGTATGACTTTCTCGGGGTGCAACTATTCTGCGCCTGTCTCGTATTTGTCAGCAGCTGCATGTTGGCTCTCACCAGGGTGGCCAAGGTTGGACTGGGCTACAGATGGGTGTGAGTATTCTGATGGGAGCAGATGCACACAACTAGATGTTTTCTTGCCGTTTTGACGGCTGCAAGGACACGACAATGTACACGCGGGCCGTTTTGGATGCTATCAACGGTACCCTGGGTTGTGGCATAGGTTTTGTTGCAGGCAGGAAGTTGCCCTATGTGGCGGGGATACGTTGTGGCGTGATATTTAAATCAACTTATGGTGCCTTTCTTATCGTCTCGAGAGTGCCCGGAGCCGAGCCATCTTCTTTATGGTGGCAGTCAAACGCCGGACTTGACACGACCATGGATGTGACCGGTGCCATCATACGCGTCGTCCAGGCAATACTTAGGGCGAACGGATATATTGAGCCCGCCTATTGCGCTTTGAAGTCTGCAAAAATAGTGCAACACGAACTGGGCAATGCTGCCGGTCATATCACGCGCCAAAGATTTAAACGATGAGAACCAAATCCAAGCGGCTTGGAAACAATAATAGAGACATCGGCCTACCCGCAGTTTGCATAGACAAAAAATAATTCCGAACAAAAATGTAGTATTAGCCCTTGGGCAAGCTGAGGTAGCTATGGCATGGGTAGATATTGCATAGAACTGTTATGCAAGTCGGTAGCAATAGTGCACGGTATTTACTTTATAGCTAACTTTTTTAAACTGATAAAGTTGTTCAACGTTGTTTGTTAACGGAAGCATGTGTTAAATAATGCATGCACAGAACGAGCCAGGAAAAGTAGGATCACGACGTTTAACAGGTTGAAACAACTAGACCAGAGCCAGCTCAGGACGCTTTCCTCCGCAGTGGCCGTCCGAAATCCTCAATGACGTAATTGCGGGTCTTCGCTGCGGCCAGATGCGGGGAAGTCTCCACGTCAGTTCTCCTTAGGGCAGCGGCACGCTGTAGCAGACCACCTCCGCCACCGTCCGAGATTCGTCGACCGTGGGCTGTCCGAGAATGTACTGTGTCTGCAGTGACGCATACTTGCCGGCTACCTGAACGATTAGCCTGGTGTTCTGTGTGGCGCCGGAGCCGATGCCCGACTCCTCAATGTAAAAGGGCGAGCCGTCGCTGGCGTGGCCGTATGCGTAGATGAAGGCTAGCTGGGCCTTGACGGCGGGCTGGTTTTCTGCTAAGGCGGTGGAGACAATGACGGGCGCTGCAAGTCCGCCCTCGATGGTAGCGTTGAAGCCAGGGCCGTAGATAGAGCCGCCGATAATGGGCTCGACTATGCGCTGGCCGCCTTCCAGTAGCGGGATGGGGCCGAGCATCGTGCCGAGGTTCACGGTGGCGCTGAAGAGGTAGGTAGCTGTGACCGAGACGTTGCTGCTGGCGCTGTTGGCCATGTCGAAGTGGGTATGGCTGGGTTAGAGGATTGTGCTGGAAGATGACAAGTGCAGCAGAAGACACGCCGTGACTTTTTAGAAAGGATTCGCTGATTTTCATTAATTTGACAAATTTGACAGCAGGAATGACTACGAAAAGGGTTCTAATATTTTAGTCTATACTGGAGAAAGGGGTTGCGATTCGGTATCAATTGCTGTAAAAGGAAAAGACAAAAAAAAATCCGAACTGTGAACTGTTCGACACGGTGAGCATATTGAGAATTGGCACCGAATTGGAGAAATGGTGTCGGTGGTGGTTAAGCCCGCTGCAGCCAGGTTTCGGACGGTCGCCGAATGGAGGAGAAGACCGTCGTTGTGATGGCCAAACTATGCAAGAGTAAGTTCAGAGGTTGGCCCGCGCATGGACGTCCAACCAAACAAAAAAAGTGGAGACTTTGTCGGGGCATCGCAGCGGAGGATCGGACTGTCGTCTCCGTAAGCGATGAAGCCAAGCTCATTGGTACTGTGCGCACTTACTGTAAAAGCTGATCCTGTTGCGTCTTTTAAAGTCCGAACGCCTGGGGCCCGTTTTAGCCAAAATCGTCCACCAACCACCGCTGGCCATCTGCTATCATCTCTGCTGCCGTCTGTCGTCAGTGCTGCCCTGACTTGAATACCATGCCTCCCCCTCCTTTACCTACAGTTCATCGGTCTGCCATTACCGCCAGCCGTCTTAATTCTTCCAGCACATCCGCCAGCTCACCCTCACTTGTACGGGCTCTAGCTGTTTTGCCTCGCCAGCCGGCTCATACCAGCAGCCGCAATCTGTTACGGAACGAGACGTCTCGCGACCGTGACGGCCACCCCATAACTGCACAGCTACATCACTGCCAAGGAGGCCAGAGATACCAAAATTCTCGTCTACCCCATTCTTCCGCCCTTGCCATGTCGACCATGCCTTCCAGTCACGGCCACAACGAGGCCTGCTGCAACATCCCCCCCATTGTCTCGTCTGGATACGAGGCCAAGGGCTCTTACAAAGAGCTCGGTGGCATGAAGACGTGTAAGCAGAGCTCCGGTATTAGTCATTCATTGTTACAAGCAGCTAACAGATGGCTCTCACCTTTGTGCAGATGTCACGGGCCCGACTGATGCCACCAGGGGCATCGTGTCAGTCTTCGATATATTTGGATTCTTTGACCAGACGATCCAGGGTGCCGACATTCTGACAGCCGGCGGAAAGCACCGAGTGTTTATGCCCGATTGGTTCGACGGCAAACCGTGCCCGATAGAGTGGTGAGTTCTGCTTGTAGCCAAGGAAAGGGTCATTCGCATTTGCTGATCTTTTCGTCTCCTCGTGTTCAGGTACCCCCCCGACACTGAAGAGAAGCAGAAAAAGCTGGGCGAATGGTTTAGCAAGCACGCACCGCAGGATGTGGCCGAGGCCCTTCCTGCCTACGTCGATGCTCTTCAGGCAGCCAACCCGACGATCAAGTCTTGGTGTATTTTTGGGGTATGTCTTCTTCTTGTCCCACACCTCCTTTCTCTTCACCCTTCGCCCACTGACGTGGCATCAGTACTGCTGGGGCGGCAAGGTCGTGGAGCTAGTGACGTCTTCGTCCAAGAACCCTTTCCAGATCGCCGGCTCCGCCCACCCGGCCATGGTCGACCCGAAGGGGGCCGAGGGCATATCTGTCCCGTACGTTCTGATCGCCTCCAAGGAAGAGTCCGCCGACACAGTGAAAGACTTCGAGAAGCGTCTCACTCAGCCAAACCACGTGGAAACATTCGGCGATCAGGTCCACGGCTTCATGGCCGCTCGCGCTGATCTCGACGACCCGCACGTTCGCGACGAGTATCGCCGTGGCTACGAGGTTGTGTTGAAGTTTTTGGACAAGAACTGGGCGTGACTGTACGGTAGCAAGCTGTAGCTGTTAAGGGTCAAGTAGGGAATGCCCGAGCTTCAGTCAGTAGTTCGAACAATACACTCTTATTATCATTTCTGCACTTTTCTGGATGCGCACTCTATGACGTCATCGACATCTTAGATCCCCGAATCCTCCTGTGGATATGGCGATTCGGCCTGCCACCACTTGGACCAGGAGGCGCACGTCTTGGCCATGGACTCCTTGAGCCCATCGAATGCGCTGCCCCCGCCCAGAGCAATCTCGTTCCGGCTCTCCACCAGCTCGAGCGCCAGCCCCTGGCTTGCGTGCCAGGCGATATGGCAGTGCAGGATCCAAGTGCCGGGATTGTCAAGCTTGAAGGCGATTGCCAGGTATCCATGCGCAGGCAGCCGGGCAGTATCGCGTCGCGGCGGGTTTCTGGTCCGAAATGAGCTCGTCGACCCGTCCCAGGGATGGCCTTCCTGCGCGAGCACCCAAAAGTCGTGGCCGTGGAGGTGAATTGGGTGCGAGATGCTGCCGATCGAATTAGTGGGCTGCAACCAACGAAGGTGAACAGACAATAACGGAGGGGACCTCAAACGTACGCCCCAAAAAACGCAGCCGCTTTGTTCTCGATTACAACGACAGCCCACTCGTCTGCGTCCGGTGATGATTTCTTCTGATGTCAGTAATGGAGGAAGACAACGACAGGACGAAGCGATGAAAAAAGCAAAATGTGCACAGTGGAAAAAACTCACATCCACGGCCACCACGTTGTAGGGCGTGGGAAACAGGGTCTCGTTGTTGAGGATGCGCTGCAGCGTGGGCCTGGCCCAGTCCAGCACGAGGCTGCTGGAGTTGATCGTCCACTGGAACCAGGCGGCACTGGTCAGTCGGACGTTGACGTCCTCGACAGTCATGTCATCGGCGCGCATGTTGGTGACGTCGAGGGCGAGCCGGGGCACGAGGCTGGCGGCGGGCTCGTCCTCGCAGGTGGTAGCGACGACCACAGTGCTGGTGCTGTTGGGCTCGACACTCTCGGCGGTGTCGTAGCGGACGATTCCGGTGGCGCTGTCGGGATGGTCGTTGGCGACGCCAGCACAGGCGCCGACCCAGCCGGCACGCATCCAGTAGCTTGCGGGGGCAGCATCGGCTACGACAACAACGTCGTAGCGCTGGGCAGCGCTGACGACGATGCTATCGGTCTCGTACGGCTCGATCGGGACAAAGTCGCTGGCCAGGACGCGCAGTCGGTGGCCGTCGATGCTAAACTGGAAGTGTCCGTCGGTAGCAACGTTTACTATGCGGAGGAGATGGCGTCGGCCGGCAGAGAAGGTGGTCTCGAACTTTGAGCCAATGCAGCCGTTTCTGTCGTCGTTATTGTTCTTCTTGCCGTTTGTACCCGTGTCCGCACAAAACGTGTTGGTGCCGTTGATCAGCAGATTGTCGAGCGAGTGGGTGATGCCGTACCGCGTCTTTTCCGACCAGGCGGCAAAAACGGGCGTGTGCGACCAGTCATGCAGGAAGACATGGCCCATGTCGTCGTCATAGTCGGCCGTGGCTGGTCCCCGGAACACGAGTCCCCCAAAAAGCCCCTCGCTGTACTGCAGCGAGAAGTGGCTGTGGTACCAGCTAGTGCCGTACTGCGTCACCCGGAAGCGGTACGTCGCCGACGCGCCCGGCTCGATGGGGCACTGCGTGATGCCCGGCACACCGTCCTGCTCGATACTCTGCAGCTGCCGCACGCCGTGCCAGTGCACGCTGGTGCCGTTGGACCGCAGGTTGTTGGTCACGTGTACTACCAGAGTGTCGCCCCAGTCGGCCGTGATGGTCGGGCCTGGAACGGTGCCGTTGAAGACGAGGCAGGGCCGCCGGTATCCGTCTGGGCTACACTCGACCTCATCAGCCGAGAGCCAGACCTCGACGGTATGGCCGGTCTCGGGCACGGTCTTGTAGTAGTCCGTATCAACGTCGTACCGGCCCCAGCAGTGGCGCGAGCTGGGCGAGTTCTCGCAGTAGGTAGGCAGCAATGTCTTCTCGCTGTTAAAGAGAACGGCAGAGGCAGCTGTATTGGCGGCGAGGCCCATGAGGAAGGCGAGAGTGACATGCATTGCCGCGAAAAGCTGTGATGAGGAACTAGGTACGTAGTGTGAAAGCACTCACGAGGGCTACTCTCGTGCAAGAAATGACGGGGCTGCCTGCTTTTTCTTTCGAATAGTAAAGCATGCATAGCTATAATTTGGAGTTTTGGCATGTACTTCAAACTTCGGAGTATATCGTCCTTTTTGGGGTGTTGACCGAAGAAGTCGGAGCTCCATTTAGCGTGGCCGAAGTACAATTCCGCTCTCATTCACACGAAAATACAGGGCGACCTTGCGGCAACTCACTTTAGGCAAACACCTTATGAGGTGATCTTCCATCTCGAATATAAAGCAGTGTTATATCTACAGTGCGAATGGGCTTTTCTACATCTCGTATGTTCTACAACCCTTGTTTGACGAGCCGTGATCACAGCTTCGATTTTGCCTCGTGCTCCACGTTCTTCAGGTCGGCGATCTCGCCCTTTCGCCAGCCCGCGTCGCTGCCAGCTGTCCGCTCCTCCTTCCAGCGCCACCTCTTGACATCTTGTGCGCTAGTTTCTATCAGCTTCTTGACCCAGCCTCCCATGATCGGAAGCATCTTGAACGCGTGTCCTGAGTCACCGGTAGCGACGACGAGCCCCTGCTTTCCGGGAACAAAATCAATCACAAAGTCTGTGTCCGCGGTCTCGGCGCACCAGCACATCTTGGGCTTGACAAACGGCCGGTCGGCAAATGCTGGCAGTGTCTCCCGCAAGAGACGTCGCAGTGTCGCCTGTTCTCGGGCTGGAATAAAGTCGTTCTGCTCCAGCGGCAGCGACAGCCCAGAGGCATCCCTGTTTGTGTAGCCTGCGCTTGCCGGGCAAAGCTTCATCAGGTTTGTCCGGGGATCTGGCTCTGTCAGAAAGCCAATATCCCACGCGCACGTCACGGGTATCCCACGAAGAGCCTCTGCCTCTTTGCTGCTCAGCTGGATGTGGGCGATGGGCCACGCCTTGGCCGTGATCTGCTGGCGAGCCTCGGGAAGTAACTCGACCACCGAGGCACCGAGAGCGACAATGACCAGGTCTGCCTCCAGCTGCCGGCCTGACTGTGTCGTCACGCCAACACATCGATCCCCGTTGTATGTGAGCTCCTTGACACCATCACCGCCATAAATTTGCACGCCGGCGGCACAGCAGGCCGCATGCAAGGCCCGCAGCGCATCGGCTGCCTTGGCATACCCGGCCATTGCGTTGAGGTATCCAGTCCACCGCATCGGCCCGTCAAACACGGGTACCACGCGCTTGATGTCCTCGCGCGATCGTAGCGGCGTGATCTGGCCTCTGACAGTCGGGTGCTCCTGGATGGTGGAGAGGGCGGTCTGCAGGCTTCTTGTGGAGGTGCTAGGTGCCGCGTCCGAGAAAGTCCAGATGACGCCCGACCGGCAGAAGTAGGGTCTGAAGAAAGGAGTGCGCCATGCTTCTATCGCTTCCAGGGATAGAGACGCATAGAACGGATCTTCATATTCTGCCCGGACAATCTTGTTGAGGTCGTTTCCGGCCGACTCGCTTGGCGGCACGGAGGCCGACTTTTCGACGACAGCAATGTTGCTGTAGCCAGCCTGGCTCAGATGGTAGGCTGTGGAGAGTCCAAAGGTGCCAGCACCCAAGATCACTATCCGTGATTCGTGTCGTAGGCTCCCTGCGATCATGGTTCAGGTAAGAGGCACGAGGGACGTTGTGCATACTCTTATCGATGACCCTGTGAGTCCAAAAGATGTCTCGTGTATTGCCTCTTCATCCTTTATTCTCTGGCTCCAAGGTACCAATGCTGCTATTACCCAGGACAGTAGGCGCCGAGATGCCGCTCCAGAGCTTCGCGTAATGTGATTAGTAATCTTACTGATAGCCGTTCTGATAGCCGTAGACTACGCTTGTCGGCCGTAGTCGGAGGGCCGAGAACGCCGATAATAGCTATATTGAGGCCAACGGACCTTGCTCACGGCATTAGAAGGATAAAGCTTGCAGGCACGACTGAGAAAATATGAGCCCTTCTTTCGATAGATAAGATGTGCGCAGCGAGTTGAAAAAAAGGATAGAACCCTCAATACATCGGCAGAAAAGAAGCCCCCTTTGTAAAAGTAGCAGTAGCTGTCTGTGTTTCAACAAGCCCCGACTTTCGCTAGAAACTCTGTTACGTTTTTGCAAGATGTGAGTGTGATCCGGTGGTGTGTAGCTGAGCTGATAAGCTCGCTGCTGTTCGTTTCGCTGGGCAAATCAGGAGGTTGGTCTAGGTTGGAGATTTAACCTGCGTACAAAACACAGGATGTGCAATCAACCCGGCACACACGGGAGTTGCAAGGTACAGCGAGAGGATTGAGAAAACACGGACGGCCCCTTAACCACAATGGCAGAGATGGCCTCAGTTTTTGCAGTCGTAGTCAGGGCACATATGTTGCAGCCCTCCACTTCGCCAAATGTCGGTGTAGCATGACCTCAGCGCTGGCAGTTTTCTTACGCAAACAGCTTTGTATCCTTTGGACCTCTTATGTTCCTCTTCTGATTGATTGCTGTTACGCGTTCAGTCCTACAATCTAGACAACGGAGACACTAGCTCTCTGACCATCTCCGTTACCCGTTTTGCGGCCCCAAAGGAGCACACATAGCCCATTCCGTCAAATCCGTATGCATGGACGACTCTGTGACCCTCAATCTCCAGCCGGTAGCCCCCCGTCCTGCCTGGCCGAACCCCCACGATATCATCTACATCAGTGTCTAGGTTGACATTTTTGAATGCACCTTTAGTGAGCTTGTTGACTCGGCGAAGAATGTCGGCTTTTATTGCAGGGTCGGGCTTGTCGTCGCCGTCTCCGTCGAGCCGAACGCCTCCGAGAAGCACACCTCCAGAAGCAGTCCGCGGGATGACGTATGTGTATTCGGAGCCCTTGCGCAGCAGAATCTCGTTCCACTCCGTGTTATTGCGCAGGAACATGATCTGCCCCTTGACCGGGTGGACGGCTGCGTCATTGCACAGCTTTCCGGCGCCGAGTCCTGTGGCGTTTACAAGGACGGCCGCCTGGGTCTTTTCGAGAACCTCCGGTATAGACGTGGCCGTGAAGCGGATAAACTTGACGCCCCGGCTCTCGAGGTTCTTCTTCAGCCAGGGCAGGAAGACGGCCGTGTTGGCCATGACCGTGGTCATCGTGACACCCACGGTGACGCCCTCGGGCAGCTCATGCGCCCGCAGACGCCGATACCGAGGACAGACGCTGCGATACCAGTGTGAGGCGTCGTCTTCGTACGAGTCGTAGTATTCCGTAACCGGCAGCGTCTGCACTCCGGCTGTGGGGTCGCGATGCGCAAGTGCCCAGTAGTATTTTAAAGATTCCACCTGCAGATCATGGCCCTCGCCCTCGGGGAGTGGCTGGATAACTGCACCAGCACTGAAGATGAGGTGCGCGTGTCAGCCAGTGCTTGTAGAGTGTCTCGAGACAAAACACCTTGCAGCTGTTGGCGCAAGATGCCTACCTTGGGCTCGCCCAAGCCAAACCACCCGGGTCACCTGGCAGGTCTCGCGCGACGACGACAACGTCGTAGCCGGCATCGACAAGCGCGGTCGCCGAGGCCAGACCGATGATTCCCGATCCTAACACACAAACAAGCGTCGTCATGGCCGTTTTGGGGAGGAATTCTTGCCTTTCTGCGCAGGGCGAGTTATTCAACTTGGAGGTCGAGCAGCGCAGACAGCCTATAAGTGAACTAGCCGAGCGCTGGCGTTTGCTAGGTGCATTTTGTTGGCGGCTAAGTGCTGATACGGGTGGACCTAAGATACCTGTATCGCTACCACCCAGTCCCCGAGAGCGTGCGAGAACGCCGAGGTAATATGGAAGCCGACAGAGCTAAGATACAGAAACGCCCCAAAATTGGGTTTGGGCCACTTATCATCGGCTTTATCGCCGAGATACTTCCAATGTGCTATTCGTAGAGTCTCAAATGCTACTCTGCCCTTTAGCTCTAAACAATTAGGATGGGGAAATTTATCCTCCAAGTCGGACCTATGGTGCTAACCGCGGTAACTGTCCTGATCTGTGTGATCATTTATTGCTGTGACCGTTCACTACCACCTGTTACACTCCACTAAAAGCCGGGCGCCTTCACGGTAAGCAATATCAAATATCAGACGGCGCTTAAGGGAGAAAATGCTAATGAAGTCAAGTGCACGGCCCAATATGTGATTGTTGCCGCCTAGCCAGCGTCCTTCTATCATCTATCAGTTCCGAAGCACTACTTCCAAACTCTCCAATCTGGCAAGCAACCCCCGAGGATTAACACCCATTGCAACATCCTTTTCACTGTGATGAAAAGTTCCACGACTCAGATGGGTGGTGTGCGTCAAAGAACTTGTCGAAGCTGTTGTAGTTGTCTACAGAAATAGCCCAGTCCATGTTGAAGGGGCCGTATGGGCCGCCTGCAAAATCCTCCTGCCGGTTGGGATCGAGCCAGGCCAGGTCGTCTTCGACTGCAGTCCGCTGTGACGACGGCGTCTGCGTGCTGCTGGTGGGGGATTCCACGCTGCCGCTATTGCTGCTGTCGCGGTTGCTGCTGTTAGCGCTGTTTCTGGCGCTATCGCCGTTGCCACTTCCACTACCACTGCCACTGCCGCTGCCACTGCCACCATCCCATCCGGCCAGCATGTCCGCCTTCGCCATTAGATCCCGGCAGATTGCTGCGGCATCCGCGCTGACAGCAAAGTGCTCGCCAAAGACGGAAAAAACGGTCACAGCCTTCTCGAGGGCGGCCCGGGCCCGCGGTGTGGCTGCGTGAACGGGGTAGGCCAGGACGAAGGCGACCATGACGAGAGCGGCGCTCCACTGCAGGCTGAAGTACTCGGACCAGCCGCTCATCAGGTCTGTCTCGGTCACGGCCTGGTGCATCACGTGGGTGAAAGCAACGGCGTGGTCAGCGCAGGTGGCGGCGAGACGGTCCACCGTTGGCGTGTACGTGCCTGGATGCTTGTAGAAAGTGATGAACGGCCGCGTGAGCTGGACGACGAGTGCGTGGTACGTTAGCTCGAGGCTGATGGCCTGGCGCTGCAGCCACACGGGCTCGCCCGCGAGGTCGCCAAGGTCACCAAGGTCGAGCGCCGACCGGTCCGTCGAGAACCGCCGGCCGCCCCGGCGGCGACGCGTTTTGAGGGCCAACGGCACCCGCTCGGCCCAGTCGCGCATCTGCGGCAGCCGCACCGCCAAGAAGTTGGCACTAGCCTCGAGCGCCGCCGGGTCATGGTAGATGCACGCGAGCTTCCGGTCGCGGATCTCCTCGCCGCATCGCAGGAAGAGCGCCTCGTGGATGTCGGCCATGATCAGGTGCAGCTTCTGGCTCTGTTGTGCATACGCAAGCCAGGTTACTGCGCCGTCCAGACGATTGTCTCCTCCTTCTCCTCCCTCTGCCACGTCTTCTCTGTCTTCTCTGTCCCCCCCTTCCAGCCCTCCGCCAACGGGCCCGCACCTCCCCAGCGTGGAGCCGTTGTACGCTGCCGCCTCGCAGTCGTCCGAGGGCAGGGCCGTCGTGACCTGTGCCAGGTCTACTACTAGCGGCCGGCCATGCTTGGTCGACGTCTTGGCCTCCTGCGCCCACAGCACCCACCAGATGCGCCGACGCCGCTCCCGCTCGCCGTGCGGCAGCTCCGATGACGGGTCCACGTGCAGGCCGAGAATGTGGGCTGTGCGCAGCGCCTGCGCCGCCACAACGTGGCACATGTTTTGGAACGAGGCGCAGCACAGGTATGAGATCATAAAACTGTAGCACTGCACCGTCTCCAGGCTCGGGCTCTCTAGGTCTGCCGTCAGGCCGGACTGCGCGCGCAAGAAGTACCACCGGCCTGCCACGGCAGCATCGTCCACGGCCTCTCTGCTTCCAAGGAAGTCATTGCTGTTTTCGGCATTATCGCTGTCATCGCTGTCATCGCTGCCGTCGTGGCCAGCCGCCGCCTGCCTGGATATCTGTTTGGGAATGTAGGCATAGCCGTTCTGTAGACACAGGGCCATGATGCTGTCCACGAGCGGACAGGCCCGCCGAACTGACCGCGACGGCTCCCACAGCGATGCATAGCTTGCCCGAAAGGCCGTCTCGTCTACGATCGGCATCAGGCAGTGGTAGCCCTCCCAGAACAGCCGCAGCACCGACTCTTCCTGCGCCCGGCTAAGAGCACCCGTATGCCCGTGGCGAGGCGTCCGTGCCCGGTCGCTCCGCTGCGCGTCCGGGCTGCTTTGGTAAATGTTTGCACCCGTGCTTCGGGGCTGCAGGCTCCGCTCCGTGAATGGCTGCTTCAGCATCTTGCCCAGATAGCCGCCCATGCGGCTGACGAGATAGTACGACGACGACGGGCCGTAGTAGGATGCCTGGTCGGAGCCTGACGTCGCCACGTGAATGCCGTTCCACTGTGGTCGAGGGCGGCAACGAAGCTGAGGCTGGGACTGAGGCTGGGACTGGGACAAGGACAATGAGTCGCTTTTGGTCGCTTTTGGAGGCTGCATTGCCGTCGGCTGACGCTGCTTCAGCTCGGTGACTTCGACTTCTAGGTCCTTGACCTTTTGCAGGAGCCGCTCGATTTCTCGCTGCGCTGCGGGCAAACTTCGCGGCCCTCCCTCGTCGCCGGTAGTCGTGCATGTCAGGCCTCTCTGGCGGCAGGCTTTGCAGGGCTGGCCGCTGTCGCAGCCGATCCGTCTCGCTCGGCAGAAGTCGCAGGCTCGGGCGACTTGCTTCCGCATCCGCCTTGCTGCCAAGCTTTCCATCGACGACATTGCTATATAAATGTAGGCGTGGAGGCCAGAAAGAAGAAAGTCAAGTCAATCTGTGAAAGTCGGAGTTGCGGAGTCGCGGAATCATTTTCCTTCCTTGCTTTCCGTTTCTCCATATCGTAAGCTTAAAGTGGCGTGGAAATTCGGAAGGATTTATCATCAGGCCCAACACATGGAGATGAGGTCAGTAGCACGTGCTTCCATTTTGAATACACGTGATTGCGGGTCTCTTTACATCCCACATGATTGGCCCGTCAAAACTTGGTCCACCAAAATCTTCTCGATCAAAACGAGCAACAAGGACATCCCAGACTCAAACCAAACTTTGATTTCTAATCATTCTAATCTTTCTAATGCCAATTATCAAATGCCTGCAATTCTATATGTACACATTCCGGACTCCTTCTAGTATTTGCTCTTGATGCTCTCTAGGTATTCCTTGCTGAAGGGGTAATCGTTGTACCCAAGCTCAGATTTATTGAGGTAGAATGTTGACCGATTGTATGGATTCAGCGGCAAGCCGTTCTTGATGCGGAAGACAATATCGGGGTTGGCGATAAAGAGACGGCCAATGCCAACCATGACGTCCCACCGGGCATATTTTCCCTCGACCGCTTGGGCGGCCGTCTCAGGGGTGTAGGCGCCAGCGACAAGGACAGGAGTCAGGTTGTTCCAGTCCTCGAGGATGGAATCGAGCGTCTTCTCCTTGTTTGCCGCTGGCTGGCCCAGCAGCAGTGCGGCAGGATCGCCGATGGCCTCGACGAGAGACAGGTAGGCAATGGGCTTCTCCAACGCCTTGAGCTCGCCGATGAGGTACTTGTACGTCCCGACAATGTCCGACTTCTCGGCCGCCTGGAAACTGGCAAATGGCGACAGCCGCAGGCCCACCCGCTCAGCCCCGATGGCGTCAGCCACGGCCCGGACTACCTCAAGGATCAGACGCGACCGGTTTTCGATGGAGCCGCCCCACTTATCAGTTCGCTGGTTCACACGGTCCGACAAGAACTGATCCAGCAGGTAGCCATGGGCTCCGTGGATCTCGACGCCGTCACCACCCGCAGCGACGACGCGCTTGGCTGTCTCGGCAAATGACCGGATAGTCTCCTGGATCTCATCCTCGGTCATCGCCCGTGGCACAGCCTCGCGGCCCGGCATGGCCACGGCGCTGCTCGAGCGGTAGTCAAAGCCGCGCGAGGTGACGTGCTCGGCGTTTGCTGCACGGCCCATCGCCCAGAGCTGCTGGAAGAAAAAGGAGCCCTCTGCGTGGACGGCCGCGTAGATCTTGGCCCAACCGGCCACCTGGGCCTCTGTCGTGAATCCCGGGTTATTCGGCTCGCCCTCCTCGGCCGGAGAGACGGCAGTGGCCTCGGAGATGAGAAAGGTGCCCGGAGCCGTTGCCCGATCGGCGTAGTGCTTAATCATCATCGGCATAGGCACATGCTCGTCATCGTTGCGGAAGCGCGTTAGGGGAGGATAGACAATGCGGTGCTGCAGCAGCATGTTGCCCACTTTCAAGGGCTTGAAGAGTCGCGTCTCCGACGGAACAATAGTGTTTGCGCTCATGGTGAAGAGGAAAATAGAGATTGACGGTGAATGCTGTGAATGCAGAGTAGCAAAGTGGCAAGTATCGAGTGGACCAGAGATTGTCCTGAAAAAAGCTTGTGTGCCCGGGAATCAACGACTTATATATGCTTCTCGGAATGGTCGGTCTTCTGGATCCTCTTTCTCCCTTGTCACATTCCGCCTCTCCTTCAGTGGATTGTGGGATGCTTGCTCGATGCACCATTGAAAAACTAGCACCTGCTCCATTTGTTCCGCTATTCCGTTCCGTCAATTTGTTCCGCAACTCCGCCACTCCGCCAGTTGCGACTACCGCATCCAGAGATGCAGAGCATCTTGATGTAGAGTGCTTACATTGCAGTTATCACGAAGTTCGTCTATAAAGACGTCTACTTGCTTCCTCGAAACTTGTTCTCGGGTTTTGTGCTGTCTCATTATTAGAAAAACTTCTTATACTAAGTTTATACTTCGCGCATCTTAACAACACATTGAACACATACAGCAAATATCACAGCACTACTTAGCAACAAAAATGGCAACCCCTCAAAACTCATCCAGATCTTCTTTCCCGTTGGCTGGCAGCGCCGAAGACGGCTGGTCGAATGAGCACGAAGCCACAGCAACCTGCTTCTGCGGTCGTGTCCAGCTAGTTTTTGTATGTGAAAGATGCGCTCGATCTACCCACAAGACATTGAAGAAGTCTAACCGCTTCTCACATGCAGCCGGTGAAAGGTCCAGGGCTCCTGAATACTTTCGTCTGCAACTGCAGTGATTGCCGCAAACTCACGGCTTCCATGTTCGCGTCAAACTTCTCCGTGGCCGACGAGTACCTCCGTCACGTTCGTGGTCGTGAGAACCTCACGGCCTTTGGCCAGTCAAAGACAATCGAGTCTGGTGGGCTGATGACCAATTGTTTCTGCTCCACCTGCGGAACGCTCATGTACCGCGTTGGCTCTAATTACCCCGGAATGCGCATTTTGCGTATCGGTACCGTGGACGACTTTAGCCTCCATGAAACGGCTCTGCGCCCGCAGATCGAGCAGTACACTAAGGACCGAGTCGACTGGTTTTCTGGGGTGAATGGTGCGCAAAAATGTGATGGCAGCGCTTTCAAAACTACAGATTAGACAAAAAAAACTTGACAATGTGGGCAGGAATGGAAAAAAATTAGGTCCTACCCGGAATCGAACCGGGGCTACTGGAATTTTGAGGATGAATCAGAATCCAATGTCCTAACCGCTAGACTATAGGACCTTGCTTCTTTAGGTGGTTGGAAATTGTTGACGCAAAGTCAGTCTAAGGCTTGCATGAACTGTGGCGTTCGGAGGATTCATATTAGTTCCACTTAATATCCCGCTATCCATCTACGAGCAGATAATCAGATCAATCCGAGCCACCTTCACCTTTCCTCAACCAAATGGATTTAATGCACAAACCACAGTGATCAATTAACAGTTTCACAATGCTTCCCGGAGATGGGCCTGCCATTAAAATTCGGGCCAATGAGCGAAATCGAGTTGACTTGCCGATGTATTCGGTGAACGGGCCAGGAGTCGGTAATCGGAATATTCGGCAAAATGACAAAAATGGTTAATCAGAATGAAAATATGATCAGTATACAAGAGTATCTACATCTACTAAACTAATACATTCAAGCTTAAATTACTGAAATATCTTCTGCGATACTGTGCGGTAAAGGGTTGGCTATGCTACGATATTCATATAACTCAGATTTCTTGTGGTTTTCATGCCGCTGTCGACAACTAACATTATAGTCGCAAAAGAGGAACCAGAGTGCAACATGATCCCCCAAAATGTCGTGATTGTATGTGATCCTACGAATTAGCTTTTGCAACGCAGGATGGTGTCGGGCCAATAGCTAATTACGGCATCAAAATAGGTAGGCGGCTCGATCGCAGGCTTGCTGCAGGCCATCCAGCTCAAGCGGAACGGCAGCAGCGTGATCGTGATCGAGCAGGACCCGTCCAAGGACCGACACAGCCACGAGTCTGGCGTGTCGATCGGGCCGAGCGTGGTGGCCCTGTTGGATAAATACGACGCCACGGGCCGGCCGCCGGCGATCCCATCGCGCTTCATCAGCGCAGCCTGGCACAAGCGTCTGCGGGTCATCGACCGTGTGTGGCCGCACAACATGAGCAACTGGGGCTGCCTGTACCTGATCCTGAGGGCCAACTTTGACGGGCTGCCGTCCGAGACAGTGCCCAGCCCACCGGCACCGCGGGAATCCGATGGCCACGTGGAGTATTGGCCGGGCAAGCGTGTGACAGCGCTTGACTACGACCATGACGAGGGCACTGTCGGTGTCCGATTTGTGGACGTCACAACCGGCCAGCAGGGCAGCGTGCGCACGACGCAGGTCATTGGCGCTGACGGCATCCACTCCACGGTGCGCAGGCTGGTTGGCGTGCCAACAAGACGTGAGTACGCCGGCTACATTGCATGGCGAGGGACCGTGCCGGAGAGGCTTCTGTCTGCAGAAACGGTGGAGTATTTCTCCAACAGGCTGAACTTCACGCTGCTCGGTGGTACCTACTTTATCAGGTGAGTTTGGAGGCAGGAAAGAGGGGGCAAATGAAAAACAGGAACGGCTAAACAAAGGCATCTTCAGCTACATCATACCCACTGAGGCAGGATGCACGGAGCCTGGAAAGCGGCTAGTGAACTGGGTGTGGTACTACCGCGTGGAAGACGGGTCTCCAGAGATGGCGGACATCTTTACGGACACACAGGGGGAGAGGCACGCCAACACGGTGCCCCAGGGGAGGGTGCGGCCAGCAGTGTGGGCAGAGCAGGTTAGGCGGTACGAGGCGAAGATGACGGGGCCGCTGCGGGAGGTAGTCAACAACACGCCACGGCCGTTTGTGACAAAGGTGGGCGAGGCGCAGTGCGCGGCGGCCAGTTTCTACGATGGTCACGTGGTGCTGGTGGGCGACGCGTTCACGGCGCTGCGCTCGCACCTGGGCATGGCGTCGGAGCAGGCGGCGCGCCACTGCTTGCAGATGGATCGCGTCTGGCGTGGCGATATGACACAGGCGCAGCGTGATGGTGAGGCCGCCTTCTACGCGAAGCGACTTGTGCTGCTCAACCGCATGGTCGGGTTGACGGGCCTCGGCTGGATCTGGGCGCTCCTGAAAACGCTGCTCGCATATGTGTGGTTGACGGTCATCAAAAGAGAATAGGAAGAGAATATATGTGGATGGTGTGAGGTTGTGAGTTAAAATGCCTGTGTTTTTTGTTTCCGTTTGTTCCATTCATTTTCTTTCCTAAAAGGCTATTTCACAACGTCTTGTGGCTTACCGTAGGCATATATGAGTTCCACAAGCAGGTAGACGTAAACAACAATAAGTATATGTAACAGTACCACAACAAAGGTAGTCAGAGATTGCAGCTTCAACGGACCGCCAACACGAGCCACTTCGGCTGTTAAATATGTGACAAGCTATGGTGTAGTAAAACTGAGCCCAGAAGGGTAAGCCGTTTTGTTTCATCACCGGCTGAATGAAAAGCCGTCGTCTGTAGCCACTGGCTTCACCTCCTCCGCTGGTCGAAAGAGGTCGTCGTCAACGCTTACGTTGACAGTGACTGTGTTCTGCATCTCTTGGGCTCCGAGGAGAGAAAAAAGAGTTGGCAAACCTAGGAACAGACGAGGAGACAGGAGACCACACGATGAGCAAAAAGGTGAAAACTTACGAGTACTCGTAGTAAACTAAGGGCGAAAGAAACGAATAAAGAAACAAATGAATCGTTGTTCAAAGGCAAGTTGTAGAGGGAGCGGTCGATAGCGGGATCGGGATCTCGAAAAGGGACGGATTAGCATCCGTTTACCAGAAGAGAAGCAAGCGCGCGATAGCACTGGAACGGATCGGCGCGATGCAGGGGTGAAGTTGATTTTCTGGTGATGTGGCGAAGCAGAGATGTGATAAAAAGCTTCCGGGCTGCTTTTTGCCTCTGACCAATCAAGGAGCTTCATTTCACCCTACACTTAGTGTTGGTTGTGGAAACGGAGTGTGCCGGGATGTTTGATTGAGTTCTGGAGAGTTTCAAAACATCGACACGAAACCGTCGTCCAGAACACCGATCCCATAGTACCTTGAAGGTCACACACGGCCTCTCATCTTTAATTACCTATATGTGCCGTCGCTTATGAGCCAGAATGTGGAGAAGCTTGGGGCTGGATCGGCAGTTTCGAAACGTCGGTGAGTTACGCGTCCAGACGATCTCTCCACGTAGTCCAAACCTCGAGGTGACGCGGCTTGTGAAACTTGCTTTGGAAATCGAATTGGTTCAAAAGCCATTTAAAAACGTCACAATGTCTGTATCATTCCGGTCGAAGAGTGCCAAGAGGTCACCTGTTTTGTTCCTACGTGACCGACAACAAAGCCAGCCAAACAACCAGCCAACATTATGAAGATCGCAACATCTACTACACTATTTCTTTGTGCGGGCATCGCCGGCGTCGTGGCAGACGTCCACGAGCTCATCGTTGGTACCTTTGGCACCGAATCGCTGTACACTCTCGAGTTTGACGATGTCGCCCTGACTCTGAATCTCACTGGCAACACGACGACGACGGGTGCTAGTTCTTGGATTGCCCTGAGTGTGAGTTGCATCTGAATAGGGCTGCATGCAGTTTGTTTAATGCACTGCCTGACACAACATACCCCCAAACAGCATGACAAGAAGCATCTCTACGGCACCTCTTTCCGGTCGTCATCGCCTGCCTTTATTAGCTACACTCTCGACGGCGCTGGCAGTATCACGTACGACACCACGATCGCGGCTGGCGGCAACTGCAGCGGCAAGGCCATATTCGTCACGGCGGCCAGTCAGGCCCCCTACAGCGTCTACGGCTCCTTCTTTGGTGGCAGTGCCGGTTGTGGCGCCGTGATGTCAGTCGACGACGACGGCATCCTCGTCGAGGCCATACAGAACTTTACCTACGCCACTGACTCGGGCGTTCACGGCCTTGCCATCGCACCATCGGGCCAGTTCCTCTACTCGGCAGACGACTCTGGAAACAGTCTCTGGACGCACAGCATCGACAACACCACCGGCGAGGTGGTCCTCGTGGCCGACCTGGCCGGCCCGTCTACCGGATCAGACCCGCGCCACGCTGCCGTGCATCCTGACGGGCAGTCTCTGTATGTCGTGCTCGAGGGAACCAGCCAGATCGCGCTGTATACGCTTGACACTGCCACTGGCCTGCCGACGTTTACCAACACGACGTACTCGCTGCTGCCGTCCAACTTATCGGCTGACACTTCCGACTACTGGGCTGACGAGGTGGCGTTGTCGGCCAGCAGCGGCTACCTGTGGGCGACGAACCGTGCGCGATCGACCGACAGCACCGGCTACATCTCAGCATTTCAGTTGGACGCGGCCGGAGCCGTCGTGTCGCAGCTATTTCTGCTGCCGACGACGAACAGCGGCGGGACGGCCAACAGCGTGGCCCCCAGCCCGTTCTCGGACCGCTTCGTGGCGCTGACAGACAGCTCGGTCGGCTTCGTGGAGATCTGGGAGCTGGCCGCTAACGGCACGTCTGCGTCCCCGGTTGCGCACATCGGTCTGGACGATGGTGGCTGCTGCGCAAACGCAGTGTGGTACTCGTGAGTGAACGTCAGGAGGGAAGCTGTGCTAGGCATTGATGGGGTAGGGCGTAGAGACATGAAATAGAACGCTAGACGGCCTCAAAATGTAGCCCAGACCAACATTACATGGGACAGCTTGAAAACCAAGTCACATTGTATCCAGATACTTGCATTTATCTTGCAGCTTGTAGGCACCCACAACTTGCAGAGCGTAATATGGAGCAAGGCACACACTTTACGAGCATTCACTTCACGCAAGAAACGACATATCTAGCCTAGTCGTACTGGCGCAGATCTTCCAAGCTCGACTCCATCTCCCGGCGGATGACTGCTGCGTGCGTGGGGCTGCGCGGCCGGAACTCGACCTGAAACGGCTTGGGCCCAGGCATGATGCCTTCGTAGTAGGCCTCGGGGTCGGGGACAATATGCACCCCAGTGACCGGATCGACTGGCAGCATGATATCAAAGGCCCAGAGAATCTTGGCGACGACGCGGAACTGCGTCCGCTCGGCCAGGTGTATGCCGACGCAGATGCGGCGGCCAGCACCATAACCGTAGTGGTCGCGATTGTCATAGTCGGGGCTGCCAGCGTAGTTGTTGGCGAGGTCCGGGTGGCCGAGGAAACGGGCAGGGTCGAAAACCTCTGGGTTCTTGTAGTAGCGCTCAGACCGGTGTATAGCATGGGACGGGACAACGATGGTGGCATCCTTGGGAATGAACATGCCATCGTACCAATCGTCTTTGGAGACACGATGGGGGACGCCGAGTGGGACACTAGGAGGGATTAGCGGAGGGACTGAAAGATGTGAAGAAAAGGAAAGAAGAAAAAAAGAAAAAAAGAAAAAAAGAAAAAAAAGAAGAAAAGAAAAAAGGTACCTACGCGCCATGCCATCTCTGGACCTCCTTGACAATGCAGTTCACAAACGGCAGCGCGGCAAAGTCGGACCACACCGGCATGCGCTGGTCGCCGCAGACGGCGTCGATCTCCGCCTGTGCCGTGCGTTGGTGCTCGGGGTGGCGGGCGAGACAGGCAATCATGGTCAAGAGGTTGGACGCCGTGGTGTCGGAGGCGCCCTCGACTAGGACGCCCAAGAAATGGTTGAGCTCCGTGTCCGACATGGTGCTGCAGATCTTTGGATCGTCCAGCACGGTGTTAGCGAGGCACTGGCGCCGGTCGCCAGCCGCGCGGTGCTCGTCCACGACGGCTCGGGCAGCAGCCCAAGTCGAGCTCGTGGCTTTAAAGGAGTGACGAGCCCGAACGCGCCATGGGCTCATGCAGTCAGGCAGATACTGGAGAATTGGGAACTGGTCGACGGGCGGGTTAGCGCCGGGCTCCAGGGTCTCGCTGTATAAGTCCATGGCATCGTAGACACACTGCAGGTGGAAAGAAAGTTAGTGATTACCAAAACGAGCGGAATGTGGGGAATTGAAAAGAGAACAGAGAAAAAAAGAAGCACACGACTTACATGGCCAAAGAAGGAGTCGAACGTGGCTCCACGCTGACCAAACATAATCGCACAGGCTACAGAGCAAGTCATGCGTTTCACATGATTGTAAAACCCGGCCGGCTGATCTAGCAAGTCCCTCAGTAGAACAGATACCCTGACTGTGTCAGTAAGATTGATAGACAGAGACGTAGTGGAGCTTTGGGATGTGACGTACTCGGCGTCTTGGATGGGGCCGACGTGTTTGTCGAGAACACGAGGCTGCCACTGTCAGACTGTGCATTGCATCTCGCGTGGTGTAGAAATAGGGAGAAGGCATCGTACAGAGAGATGCTGGCTCGCAATCTTGTGTTGTGCACGATACTTAGTCGTATAGCTCATAAAGACTATGTTGTCGCCGTGCGTGACAATGTCGGTCACATGGTCATGCGGACGCTCCGAGTAGATGTTGCCTTTTTTGTCGACCAGCTCGTGGACGGCCTTGCGATCAACTAGGACAATCATGGTTCCTGAGCCGATCTTGAGGGAAAAGACGCCCCCGAACTCATTGGCCCAATGAAGAAGCCTATAAGTCAGTATGAATACAACTTCTGCAAGACAAGAAAAAAAGAACCCAGAGTCTGTACTTGGTATGCAGGCCGGTTTTTGGAATCTGATGCAGATTTCCAATGACTGGGAGGGTAGGGGGACCAGGCGGTAGATTCTTCTCGCGCCGGCCCATCGACATCAGCCTGATAAAAAAGTAGATGCCAACAGCCAAAGCCAGAGCAGTACTCGGCCTCTTCGTAGCCAAGTCGAAGAAATACTGCGGGATAGTACTGGCAAAAAAGTCGGGCATTGTAAAAGAGTTTTATGAGTAAGTTGGCTTAGGAACTAGACAAAGTAAGCGAGAAACAGTAGGATGGAACTACGGACAGTCGAAACATATAGAGACAAAATCATAAAATCAAGATGAATCCTGGGAGGATTAAAAGACTTTCAATTGTTTGGATACAAGCAACCCGGTCCTCTGACTTCTACTAAGTGGGAAGTTGCTCTCAAGAGTTACTCTCCACCTCTTCACACCCTCAGGTTCTTATCTCGCCGACGCTAAGGCGAAGGCTGAACGGCATTAAAACTTTTCAATCAATTACCACAAAGATAGATACCTCTTGTGCTCGTCCTAGTCGTGTGACGAAAGATAGAGTGCATTCATCACGGGACGGACGTGGCAGGCTTATTAATGATTCCGCGATCTAGACCCTCGATCATGACGAATCGCCTTGGACGAAAAAGCAAAGTCGAAGAGCGAAATTTTCAGCGAAGTGAGAGTGAAGGTTCAGCACAACGAATGACATGCAGCATGTCAGCATAGATACCGCGTCTCCTGCACAGCGTTTGGTCATATGCCCAGAAAGAGGGCAATATCATGTGTGGGATCATATTAGATAGCTCGACGCTCGAACCCCACCACCTTCATAAGTGGAAAAACTTATACACAGTCATAAGCTACAACGTAAGACTTGGAATCTGAGGATGTCTGTGTTCGGCAGCATTAGATATGAATGAGGGGGGGCTTTGGACTAAAAGCCTGTGAGAAAAAACCAGCTAGACATGGGTTGAGACGAAGTGCTTGTAGACTAATGAGCAATGATTCTGTAAAGGGCGCATGTATGTATTGTGCCACGACGAAATCGATGAGCATCGGTTGACGACACGAGCCCATTAAGCGATAATAATAAAAAGGGAAGACTTCTAAAACCGTCTAGGCAAGAGAAGATAAGGGACATGGGCAAATGGGGACAGACTGAGATCGAAGCCGTTCAACCCTGACGCCAAACTTGAGACGACATCTATTCTTGGCGATGAACTGCATACAGCAGTCTCACGTTCCGCACGCAGAGAGTCAACACCGATAAGATAAAAACCATGTATATTATTACTATTGCTTCAAGAACGAGCACTTGTAGTGACCCTCCTTAGCGATGCCTGCTAAATGACAACTTGAAAGGGAGCGGCGATCACATTTCGTGAGCGAGTCGCCGCAGAGGTTGTTGACGCTTCAATGGGCAAGTCAAGGCGGTAGCAACGTAGGTTAAAAAGACATAGAACAGAGAGCGTCAGCCACACTGATCTGCGTCGTCTGTCTCCTCCCTACAAAACGTATCTATACAGTGGTGAACGGTCTCCAAGATCTAACAGTTCCTCTGTCACAGTATTAGTACTTTTCCTTGAGAAGGGAGGAGAAAGAGACGGGAAGATAATAGTTACCGTCAGTGTATTTCGCTCTAACCTCCTCCTCTGATATTTTGTCCCGCTCTGCATTTGCTCGCATATACACCCAACGCAGCACGAATGTGCATACAATTGCCAAGGCCAGACACGCCAGCGATATTCCGAAGCCGGTCTGATACTTGGGTGCCTGTTTGGCTAGGTAGATATTGCATCCAATTGCGCCGCCAAAGTTTCCCATCATGATGCTGACGGCCATCCCTACAGATCTCTTCCACGTCGGGGACAAGTTGTTGGAGATCCAGGAGATCAGCGACACGACAGACGGATAGACACCCACGGGGATGGCGAAGAGAAATGCGTACGTGAGGCCCGGAAGCGCTGGGTGTGGTATAGCCAGCAGTCCAATCATACCCATGAGCGCTATTGAGTAGGGGATCACTATGAAGGGCCAGCGTGTCTGATGTCGGTCGGCCAGCCACGAGGCGATGAGGGTGCCTGCAAGGCCGACGACATAGATGGGGATAGTCAGAAGCTGTGCCTGGGCGGAAGTGTAGCCAAGCTCGAGAATAATAGTCGGAGCCATGTACGTGAAGCCATAGATGGGAATGCTGAGATGTCATCACGCGGCCCTGGAGTCAGCTTTCCTGCGGTCTTTCTCTCGAAGATGAGAGCACTCACGTATTTCCCCAGTAGATAAACACAGTGAACCAGATTTTCCAGTCGAGCAGTGCTGCCCGAACATATTCCCACTTGAACGCGTCCGAGGTCTGGACTCTTCCAGAGGATGTGCCAGAATCCTGCTCCAGACGATTGCGGATAAACTCTTTTTCTTGGATGGTCAAGAATGACGCCCGTTCAGGCGAATCCGGCAAGATCCAGGGGATCATGCACCCAATCAATACGGTCAATATGCCTTCCAGGATGAATATCCAGCGCCACCCCTCTAGCTTTCCGATGCCGTCCATCTTCTCCAGTGCAAAGGCCAAGAGACCGGAGAAGGCGCCGGCCATGGAGGACGCCGAGAAGAAGACGGACAGACGCCATTGGAGCTCAAAACGACAGTACCAGTCGCCAAGCAAGTAGGTGCTTGCGGGAAAGAAGCCGGACTCGAAGAAGCCGAGGAGAATGCGGGTAACGAGCAGGCCGTGGTAGTTCTGCACGATACCTTGGCAGGTCATAACCTGTGTGAACGCAACATCAGATGTGCATCTAGTCAAGAGGAAAAAAAGGTTGTTCTTACAGTGCCCCATGCAATCACAAGGACAGTCAGCCACAAAGACGGCCGTATCAGCTTCAGGACGATGTTGCTGGGTACTTCAAATATGGCGTAAGGAAGAAAGAACATCTGCGGCTTGCGTTAAATGTGCCTCCATTAAAGGGACAGGACAGTACGTACGGTCAAGGCAATGTTATACTGCGTTCCTGTCATGTGAAGATCGCGGGTCATGCCTGCGACCTTGGCATTGCCGATACTTCCCTTGTCGAGAAAGGAAATTGTGTATAAAACTGTCAGAACTGGGACGAGGCGCCAATCAACCTTGCGAAGCACTCCGGCCGTATATTTGTCGTTGTAGAGCGGCTGGTTGGAGCTGTCAAGGCCGGGAGCTGGACCGTACGAGCCCTTTTCCTCCAAGGCAGTTTCGACCTGCTCAAGGCTATAAGTTTTGCCATCTGTGAGTGCCATCGTTGCCAGAAGAATGCAGCGAGGCCTTCGTAGTGACAAGAACGAGAGCCATGCGGACACTGACAACCGACAGCCGGCATTATATGGCACGAAGAACCCTCGACAGTCCTATTATCGTGGTGCTACTACTCTGTTTGCGGTATAGTTCGGCAAATGCCGATGACAGTTCGGCATTGGCCGAGAACATCCCCGCACTCTAGCAGACATTCCTCAGGTGATTATCGGCGCCGGCTCCGAGGTCAGGTGCAACGGGTATGAGAGCCTGGAGAAGTCTTTTTGATATAAACCTGCGGCTCTGGTGGTGCTTTATCTTACTTGGCAATTAGGGAATCACGTGGTGGCACAGCGGTATGTGCCTGGTGAGGACGATACAGCCACAGCGAGACGAGGTGGTCAGCACAAAATGGGGCGTCGCTCAGGCAACTCTTGGCCTAGGTTAGCAATTTCCGGGCGCACAAGGACGGCATATCCACAAGTATCCCTAATACGATAGTGTGGGCGGTTAAAGGACATCCTGTATCTATGTTGGAAAGGTTGTTCGTTGGTTTGCATACGCTCAAGTGAACATAAGCCGCTCAGGACCATTGTCTGCCAAAGCAGATGCGCTTCCACATTTCATGGGTTATTTTCCTGATCTCGTAAGTACCTTCATCTTTCAGTGCGCGTCGGACGAGCCGGTTGAACGCACCGAATAAGCAGCTGAAAGAAAATATTGGTCGGCGTAAATGTGTTTTCCAAGTAGAACAGACGGCTCGCTCCTGTAGCTGCATGTGACGAGCGAATAAGCTCAAAGGATCGCCCTCCAGACCACAAAAGAGGAGGGGGGAGTTCAAAAATCCTCAGGAAGAAAAGCAAGCAACCCTCTACACTATACGAGTACAGCCTTTTGAGGGTTCTTGAAACTTGGTGGCTAGCGAGGATGGGACGGCACGTTTGGGCCAATAACTTGCCACTTTTTCTGGGGTGGAGACCGTCTTCAGCTGTGCATGCCCCAGTGGCCGTTAGCCGTCAAGATGGCGCTCCACCGCGAAATCTATTCGTGACGAGCCATTGACGGGACATTTCGTTCAGAATGTGAGAAAAGCAAGGTACAGAGAAAGATAACTTGCCGCCATACCTAGCCTGGTTTATTGCACTGCGAACTTTTGGCCTACATTTGTCTCTGGGTAGAAAGAACGCTTTTTTTTTTTTTTACCAATGTCAGCTTGGTGTGTTGGGGAGTCTGAAAGTCAAAAGACGGGCCCATCCAGCCTTGTCTACCACACCAGGAAAAAAAATGCGTTTCATCACGCAGGATAAGTAGCACACCTTTGCATGAGTAGAGATAAGCTGTGTAGTCTAGCCAATAAAGAGTACAGGATGATCCTTATTGTTACCCAGTACGTGAAATCACGATTTGTCGCCCACCTGATGGCGTAAGTCGCTACGTGTGATTTTGATCTGCACGTACCTTCTGGGATGGGTAGAAGCCATCTGCCGCTTTACGTCGCACTGCGGCTGATTTTCCAGACTGGGCAGCTCGGGTCTTTGCCTCTCCCTGTTTTTCAGAAGGTCAGAGGTACTTGTATATTTGCTTGGGCTTTCGCACCGAAAATAAAGTAGCCAAACTTAAGAAATGAAAACCCCTTTTCACCTAGCGAATCTGCAACATCTGTGCATAACTTACCATGGCGGTACCAGAAGCCTTACGATTGGATAGCAAGCAGCCCATTATATCGAACAACGAGGCAAGAACAGAGTCGGCCGACAAGCAGGACGGCGCGTTGACTGACAAAAAGGCCGGAAAGCCGACCACAGGCCAGCCGTCGAAGCCACCTAAAGTTACCATCAAGTTGGTCGACTGGAAGACAGGACTCGAAAGCGCTCTCAAGAAGCCGTTTGACAATAAAAGCCGCGCCGAAATTAAGACTCTGTTAGGCCAAGATGTCTCAGCCAAGGGAAGCGAGATCGACGCTGCCTTTCACAGGGCTCTCTCCATTGTTCTTGTTGTTGACAAGGAAAACAAATTTGCAGGCCCCGCCAAACTCTTGATTGACAGCAAGTACTTCAAGGGCAACTTCAGATGGGGCGTGGACCAAGCCACAGCTCTACACCGAGCCGTGCAGAAAGACCGGATGGACGTCGCTGAGAAGCTGGCCAAGGAATATCGAAACACAATCAACACATGCGACGGAAAGAACCGGACTGCTCTCCACTATGCGGTAAGACACGGATATGCAGAGATGACTCGTCTTCTGCTACACAGTGGTGCCGCTGTAAATGTCTTTGACGACAAGCATATAACCCCACTGCATATGCTATCGCTGTGCTCAAGCACAATAAACTACGGGGATCAGATTCTTATTGCGGAGCAACTCCTGCAGAATGGCGCCGAGATCAATACGAAGGATAAGACCGGTAAGCACGTTTCGATTGATTTCGTTACCTATTAGTAGTGGTGCCACGCATTTCTCTGACCTATTTTTTTTCCGGCTCGATAGGTAACAGTCCCCTGCACGACGCGGCAAAACGATCACATCACAGGGTTATCCAGGTCTTGATAGACTATGGCGCTGACACCGAGTGTCGCAATGCTGAGGATGAGACGCCAATACAGGTTATGCCCTTTGTGAATAATCCCGAGATACGAGAACTTTTTGGAAAGCCAACCGGGAGCTCGAACCAGAGTAGGTCCCGTACAATCGATTCTATCATCCCGACAAACGCGCCGACGTGTTGGGGCAACAAATCAAGTAAAGGGGACAGCGACGATGACAGCATGAGCGGAAAACACATAGATGTCTGCTGGAAGTTCTTTGCCTACATCCATTTCTTCTACAGGCTCAAGAGCTACGTCTGGACACGATCGGTGACAATTCATGACCTCCTTCACGAAGACAAAACAATAGCGGATCTGCAGACAACGTTTGTCAACCTAATACAAGAAAAATTTCCCGACGAAAAGGCGGAGAGTAAGATCCGTGACAACATTTGGAAGTGGATTCACATCCCTGCAAACCAGGTATTTCTCCTTTGTTGATACATCAGTCGCACTTGTTTAAATGTCAGCGCTGACACGTGTGGATAGATGTCTTGGGTGACGGTGTGTTGGTCCATACTGCGCTGCTATTTCTAATCTGCATATCTAACACACAATTTGTTTAGGATTTGGTCTGGCGCCTTACCAGTGATGACAACCAGCTGGAACCTGAACAGCTGGTATCTGAACAGCCGAAAACCAAACCGCCGGTGCCTAAAAAGAGAATCGAAGCCTGGGAATTCCTAACCAGAAATACGTCACAGAGGAAAGGTGTGAACCACCGATCCTACATGAGAGTCCCCCATGTAAGTATCTGCATACGAGGTGTTTCAACATGTCCGTGGGATGAATATCTGACCTGAAGTAGGCGGGAGACTTCTTGAAGACTTCGGATGAAATATCGGAGAGCTATTTGCAACACTCAGCAATATCATCGGTACGCATGTGGATATGAAAGACTAGGCAGCGGGACTTTGACTGTGCTAACAAAATTCACGAATCAGAACATTCATGACTCAACTACGCTGGAAAGCGCCCAGTTGCACAGGCGAGAGATCTGGAGAAACAAGACCCTCTTCTCCGGCAGCGAAAAGATCTCCATCGTGGTAGGTTTAGGTGAGAATGAAACGCAGAAAGGAGGTAGTAGCTGAACAGTTTAGGTACCCTATATCGACTTTGAAACGAAGGACTACCTCAACCGTGACTCCATACATACGCCCCGATTCAAGAATAGGCGCGATCTGCAGGAACAATCTGTGGAGTATTCAGACCTTTCGGGACTTTACCTGACCCAGACCCTAGACCAGTCGTACTACGACATGCTGGGTAAAGAAGAGATTGAGAAACGAGACAGAGACCAGGTCGTCATGAAGTGGTTCAAAGATATAATCAAGAGGGAGCTTGAAGATAAAGACAAGGCACAAGATAACAGTGAGTTTTGTTCTGTTAACGGATTGCAGCAAGAACCGGAAAGATAAATCTGTGTCGAGTTGCCAACGATTCTGACGCCTTACTCTTGAGCAGTAGTTCCGTTTGGCGATGACGAGCGAAAAGACGCAGAAAGTGTACAAGATGAAAATAAAACAGACGAGAAAGAATCTACAATAGAGAGATTGCTGATGGTCAACCAACTCTGGCTCTGGAAGCTTGACAAGGGTAAGAACGACGGAGAGCATATCCGCCCTCCCTCTCACTTGTGTACATGTAGGTGAACTGACAAAACTTTAGACACTGTTATCACTGCCTTTCCAGACAGATACCACCAATGCGCCGAAGACACTCTGCTCGATACTATTCGGCAGGGCGACATAGCGTCGTTCAGAACACCAGAGCAACTCATCGAGAACATTCTCTTTGAGTGCGCCACCTTTCTCGAAGAGTTTTGGGATGCTGGATTGGGCATCCACGTACTCGACATCTTTGAGATTTCTCTTGCAAGGAGGGTACGTGCATGTGTCTGTACTCTAAGAGAATTAAGTCGCTGATGTCTTGTTTCTAACAATCAGTCTAACGACGAGGTTGCGTATTTTCGCAAGTTCCTTGATTCGTCAGAGGCGAACAAACGCCGCCTGGCACAGGACATAACCCATGAGATCAAGGCGATCCACGAGGTAAAAGACATTCGTGACGAGCTGCACCTGATTCTCCGGATATTCGAGTCGCAACGTGACGTTGTCAAGAAGTTCTCCGGTATTTTCTGGTCAGGAGAGCAGTCCAAGTACGGAAAATGTTTCGTGGAAGACTGCGGGATTGAACGTCTGATTGAGCGTGTTCAGAGTCTAGATAACTATGCCAAGCAGACAGTTGAGGGGGTCTGTATATCTACCACTTCCTCGTTGTGGTGCGTGTCCGTTTGTGCTAAACTCCATCTGCTGCAGCTTGACTACCTCGTCCAGATGAAGCAAGCGCAAAGCGCATTGGACGAGGCCAAGACGGCTGGCCGCCTGAACAGCTACATCATGCTGTTCACGTTGGTGACCATCGTATTCGTGCGTCAATTCGTTTCCGTGCACACGTATTTTGGCTGACGTGTTCCTAGACTCCGCTATCGTTCATGACTAGCCTATTTACCATTCCCTTCGACTACTTTCCTCGGGACGATTCTGGGATAACGTTGTCACCGGATTGGACAGCTAGACGTATGGGTAAGTAGTGGCCCTCATGCAGTCCAACGTGTTGAAACTTTGCGAACAGGGCAGTCGACTAACTTTCTTACAGCCACTGGCGAGGCCATTACACTTGCAGTCGTCGGGCTGACTGGGCTTGGGCTGTACAAGTTCAACGATATTAGTGACTGGTACAACAAGAAAAGGGAGAAAAACAGCGATTTGGCTACAGAGGTTTTCGACAGAAGACGCAGAAACTCTTACAGTAGTTTCAGGTCTTCTATGTCAGACGGAAGCAATCCGTTCCGCGATCACATACAAGGCGAGGAGACTGATATTGAAAGAGCTGAGATGCCACCCAGAATCGCTTCTGCTTGGAGGGCCCGACAGCGTACGGAAATAGTTTGATGAGAGCTTCTGCTGTTTTCCCTCGGAGTTGAAGTTGTAACTTTGCGTAAGCACAGCTAACATGCTTATCGCATCTCTATTGTAGTTTTTTCTTCTTTCTTCGAGTTTCAAGTTTTTATCCCCGTGATTCTAGGTCTGCCAATACTACATAGATGCGTTGCCGTTCTACCACCGCCGATTTGGTAATGATAATGAATTGCTGGGCCTCATGGGAAAATGAGATAAAGTTCGTGCCGTATTTGGCGCGCCTTGCTCATGAAATCCCCCATAAGTGAAGAGTTAAGTTTTTCAATTAGGTTATCCCGCTGTCTAGTTTCAGGTAAGCATAATCGGAAGCATGATAGCATCACGCAACAGTGGCATGATGTCTGTCGAACTCCCAGACAGTTAATGTCGTCCTGTTGCTATTGCTCTGTCTGTCAGATTTTAATAAGCAGTGACGAGGCGTAATAAAGGGGAACTAGGGTACCGGTAGGCGCGGGATTAAGCCGTTGATTTACCCGGCTGCATGTTTCGTTTCAATTGACAACAAAGAGCAATCGATCTGTAACAAAGGAGTGCTAGCGTACAGCAAACTAGTGAGACATTGACTTACAACAAAGACATCATCCTAGAGCATCGCACGAACACAGACGTGCAGGAAAGATAAGAAGAGCAGATGGAAGGACCGGGAGACCGTGGTTCAAGGCATGAGTCTGCGATATGGCCGGCATGCCGTCCTTCGTCGGGCTTGTAAGTTTTGTCTAGGATGTCTGGCCGTTACAATGTACGCGTGGCTATGCACTACCGGCAGTCCTGCAGAATGAAAGGACAGCGGGAGAAGAAGCCTAGTGGTGCGCGCATTGCCTGCACTGACATAAGACGATCGCTAGTGAGACGATGCTAAGGCCACGATGACGCAGAGGCCGAGCTTTGTTTAGTTCGGATGAACATGAGCAAAAAAAAAAAAGTAAAAAAAAGGTAAAGTCGCTCACGAGAGCGACCGGCGTTCCCTCGGAAGCCGAACGGAGGAACTCTGTTTTCAGGACGCATTATTAACCCGACTCTGCCACCGACCGGGGGTGAGTGTTTTTGACCGTTGCTGTGCGGCCATTCCGGGCCCAGCACCAGGTGTCGGACTCTGGTGGACCCTGCATGATAATCTCTCATACTGCATCGAGCGTTGTAACGGCAGCAGCTAGCACGTCCCGTGACCACAACAGGCCACGTCTCCACAACGCGGTCCTTACGCTCCGTATATTACCCGTTCGGGAAGCTGTCTTGCTGCTCTGCAGGATTGAAGCTGCAGGGATGAACGGGTGAAACATTGCACCTTCTAATCTGTTCGTATACCTGCAGCTATCGCACCGTGCAACCCAGCCATGACCCCCCCCCCACCTATGCTGCAACTGTTCGACTGTGGCTAGAGAGGCTGCCACTTTCCAAGAACGGCATCGGCGTGTGTTAGTGATGATGACCAAGACCGAATGTCAGAGAAGCGGCCGTGCAGGATACCACTTGCCAAGAAAGGCGACACCGTGTGTTAGCGGTAGATATGGACGTAGACCACCGGCTACACGGAGTATAAGAACTGGCTGCGGCGAAGTCGTTGTGTCGGTCTTTCCAGTCCCTCTGCTCTCTACCTCTGCACCTTGCCTCTCCTCCTCCTTTCCTCCCTCCACCTCTCCAAATCAAGTCTTCAGAATGCGGTCTTCTATGCGGGCAGTGCTCCTGCCGCTGGCGATGCTCCAGCACAGCGTGGCAGCCTACCGTTGGTTCAACTGGAACTATGACATCACGTCCAACACCACGGCAATCGTGATGCCGCACAACGAGGCCGAGCTGTCGGCCTTCCTGGCGGCCGAGCACCCCAAGGGCTCCTTCATCAAGGTAGTGGGCACGGGCTACGGGCTGTCGAACCTGACGACGCCGGTGGACGCGGGCACGACCTCTCTGGATTCGTACGTGGTCAGCCTGGCGAACCTGCACGACATCTGCTACGGGGTCGACAACCAGACGGTGACGTTCGGAGCCGGCTGGGACCTGGTGGACCTGGTGCCAGAGCTGCTGGAGCACGGTCTGCAGTTGAAGCAGCTGGGCAGCCAGCGGGCCGAGAACTACATTGGCGCCATCACGTCGGGCACGCACGGCACGGGTGTGGACTTGCCGATCATGGCTGCCACCACTGTCGGCTTTCGGCTGCTGGACGCCACTGGCGCCGTGCACGAGATCAACAACGCTACAGACCCGGAAGGTGTGCGGGCGCTGCAGATCTCGCTCGGCGCGCTGGGCATCATCACGCAGGTGACGGTGGCGGTGCAGCCGGTGCGCTACCTCAAGCGCACGGTGCAGACGCTGGAGACGACGAGCAACCTGACGGAGCAGTTCGCGCTGATCAAGTCGTACTCTGAGCTCGGCCGCGTCAAGCTCGAGGGCCCGACGTACACGTGGAACGACACCAGCCGCGACTGGGACCTCGACGCGACCATGGGCATGCTCGTCTGGGAGGAGACCAACGTGACGGGCGTGCGTAACTGCTCAGATTTCTGCGCCAACGGCTGCGGCAACTGCGGCGGCACCGTCTGCTACGACCTCGAGCCCTATGCCGTGGCCGTCGCGCCCGCCGGCGTCTGCTCGCGCAGCTTCATCAACCAGTTCGAGCACTTCTTCCCCATCGAGCACCTCGAAGAGGCCGGCATCGCCTACACCGAGATGCAGCGCTCGCAGACGGCCGGCCTCGCCGACCTGCCCAACAGCCAGCTCGTCTTCAACATCCGCTTCCTGCAGGGTGACAACGCCTTCATGTCGCCTGCCAACACCGAGAACCTGCCGGCTAATGCCAGCGGCGTCTTTGTCACTTTTGAGATGTCGTATGTGCCTAGCTACAACGACTTTGCCACGCTGCAGGTCTACACCGACAACCTCGCCGCCTTCATTCCGGCCTTTGGAGAGCGCTTCAACGTCCGTCCCCACTGGAACAAGTTCACCGGCTTCGACCTCAGCTATGCCGAGTACGTCTACCCCCAAGTCAATACTTGGCTGAGCTACGCCAAGAACTTTGATCCCAAGTGCCAGTTCGCCAACCCCTACCTGGTCAACCTTCTGAACATGACCCACTGCAACGGCATCGTGCCGACGACTGCTGCACCGTATCTTCTATAGGGGAGGGGGAAGCCATGGCTTTGCATACAATAGAGAATATGCCGTATAGGTATTTAAAAAAGGACGCCGAATAGAGGGTATGACGAATAGACGATACGTTAAAATGTGCGATTGCGATTCAGACGGATGGTGCATCCTCTGTCCCTGTGCCGAATTCGACCGCCAGCATTTAAGATGCTAAAGACTGGGGCAGAAATGCAGATGAGAATGCGTAGACAAGGCCGCGTCATCTG
This sequence comes from Leptographium procerum, assembly GCA_000806385.1. NCBI lineage: Eukaryota > Fungi > Ascomycota > Sordariomycetes > Ophiostomatales > Ophiostomataceae > Leptographium > Leptographium procerum. Next base: position 51,238 of record JRUC01000001.1, read on the forward strand.
GCAGTGTATTTTTTTGGTTCGTGTGACTGGAAGCCGAAAGTATTTCCCCGCCGAGCGCCTGTCTTGCTAGCTTGGAGATAATCATGCATGTTTCAATCAGCTGCCAAGAAAGACCTTCTAGCCCTGCAGATATGTCATTTATTATGTCGTACACCATCCGCTTATCGTGCTTGGCATCTTGGAACTTGAAGGAGCCGAACGCGGCCTCTTCATAGTGACGCCACCAGGATCGGCACTGTCCATGACCACAGGGCTGAAGAACTTTGGCGGCCCGCACCTCCCTCTCGACGGTAGGTGAAATCTAGGTGTCATGTTATGCTTTCAGATCTGACCGGTATTGCCGTCGGCAATACGTCAGAACTGATCGTCTGAGTTTTCAGTTCCAAACATCTTCCAACAGAATTAGGCTACATCAACGGCGACTTTGAAACCATAGCAGCGTTGCTAAATGCAGGCCGAGTCGATGCGAAGGCATTTACAATGCCTATGGTAACATTAAAATGCGCTGCTGCATTTGACAAACACATACCTTCTGGGGAAGGAAATTAGCACATAATTGTAGTGGGAATAGCATTGTTAGTAGGAGTAATAATTCCACAGCGATACCTTGTCAGAAGATATGAATTATGGGGACTTATGCAGAGGTATGAGGAGGTACTTGTACATTATGTGAAGAACCGCGCTAGGCCGCCTATTTAGTAAGGTTTTCGGCTCTGGCTCCATACAGTGGAGGTACCCTCCCACAGCTATACCTTACAAAACAATTAGGTATCTAAGCACCCTAAAAGCTATTAGCTCTTAGCTATCAGCAGGCATCCCTTGTAATTTGCTCTCGAATATGAAAAGAAAAAAAAGAAAGAAAAAAAGGTGTGGGAAGAATTCCACCGAACAAGCAAAGTATCAGAAACGAGGGAGTAACAGGGGTAGTGAATATTTTTTGAGTGGAATCAAACGTTGGAAAGAAAACGGGCAGTCGCAGATCTGCCGACCAACGGAAGGCCCGGCAAGTTTCCAGGTGCCAGCCAGTGCCACTAATTATAGGGCCTCAACCTAATCGGCACATACGATCAGCATCAATACAATGCGTTTAGTTTGTGTGTTTATGTTTATTTCCCGATTGGCGCCGGCCAGCTCCAGTGGAACTTTGCAGGATCGCATCAGCCCCTTTTCCTCGGCAGTTCCTTTAGCGGTCTGGGGATACTTTTTTTTTCTACGCGTATTCTTGCTTTTGCTTCTCGACCCGCACATCGTATTCCATTGCCTCGTTCTTGCGATCTGCGCCTTGATGCTGTAAACGAGGTGATCTACAGAAAATGCGATCTGCGAGCATGAAATATGGAACGTAGAATCTCGTATTGGAAAGAAAACTGGACAAGAGGCAAGTAGGAACGGGGTATAAGAGCCCTCTGTCTGTCTGGTCTTTCACCGTTCTCGCCATCTCCCTCATCCTCTTCTTCATCCTCTTCTTCCCTCTTCTTCGTCCTCGTCATCATCTCTCCAACTCCTTCAACCGCCGCAATGCAGACATCTCTTCTCTCTCTTCTCGCCCTCTCGGCCGGCGCCTTGGCCACACCCTCCGCTCCGGCCCCTAGCCATGCTTTTAGCTGTGCCGACGCTACCGAAGGCTTCGCCTGGTCTATGACTGGCTTCACGTACAACGCCACTGAGATAGCCACCACACCTGCTCATCAGATCGTCGACGGCGAGGTCGCCTTCCACATCTCCAACCCGGGCCTGGCGTCCATCCAGGCCTCCTCTGCATGCAGTGCCCAGTCGGTCCAGTACCCAGACTACTTCTACGGTGACGTCGTCTACGACTGCGTCGACCCCGTCTCCGACTCTGGGACCAAGACTACATTTTCGTTTGATGCTACCACCGGCCTCCTCAACATCAACCAGTCCTGGACCTGCGCCAACCTCACTGACCCCATCTCCTTCTACGCTGCCGGTTCCGCGAACCTGCGTCTGACGACGACCTCGAGCAGCTACACCAACCCCAACTGGACCCTAGGCGAAACCTTCTCCAACAACTCCAGGTACAGCACGGCCAAGGACGGCCCCATCCTTGCATACCATATCGCTGCCATCGCCTAAGTGTTGAACTTTTTGTATTCCACGAATTTAGAGGGGGGGGGTTTACTTTCAGAAAGGCCGGCCTATGAGAGCGGCCAGGCAATTTTTAGATCACGTGTGGCTTTTTACTTTCTTCGATGTCATTGTTTTAGCGAGAATAGCGGATTCATAAAATAGCGATCCGAAGCGTAGTCAATCTACTTCATTCATATAGCAGTTTAAGAGTTATATATGTTCACAAGGACGAGGACAAGAACAGCAGAATCAATGGCCAGAAATAAGATTGACAGTAAAATGACGTGGTACCCCGTCTATAATTAAAAGGTATTTAGAAATGCAAGCACAAAAATGTACAAGCTCCTAGATATTAACAGAACGGAAATAGGGTCTTGCACACGGCAAGGACCAGATATATACATGAGGCAGGCAGTCCGCTTTAGCAGGAAGAGACGGTCGTGTACTTGCAATGGGAGCTGATGCCGGAGCTGATCTCCTTGGGCTCGTTGCCGGGAGTGGTACCCTCGTACTCTGTGCAGATCTTCTTGACTGAGGTGGCACAGGTGTTGGTGATGGTGGCCACGTCTCCCTTGTTGGAGTTGATGCCGACGAGCAGCTTGCCGCTGTAGGCCTTGACGTTCTTGACGACGACGTTGCGCTCGCCCATAACCTTGCAGTTGCCGCACGAGCGGTAGAGCTTGCCAAAGTCGACGACGGTAAAGCCGTCGATGGTGACGGTGCCCAGGCCGTTGTGCTGGATCACCTTGTCCTCGGCGCCGGTGGCACCGCCGCCCGTGATGGTGGCGTCGCCGTCGCCCTTGAGCGTCAGCGCGTCCTCGCACACAGCCTTCCACCAGACGTTGGTGATGGTGCAAGACCCAAGGCAGTGCACGCCTTCGATCTGGTCAGCGCCAATGATGACGTTCTTGAGCGTTGCGCCGTCCTCGAGCAGGAAGACGGCGTCCGCGTTGCCGCCCTCGGCCTGGCCGGTGCAGCTGACGCCGCGTCCGTACGTCTTGAGCCCGCCGTCAAACGTGCCCGAGATGGTCTGGGCCTTGCTGTAGGTGACGGATCCCTTGGACGCGGGGATCGGAAATGTGGCGCGCTTGTCTAGGACGGCGAGAGTGTTGGGCGTCACGCCAGTGGAAGGGATGGCGAGGGCGGCGGCGAAGAGGCCGGAGAGAGCAATGGTGTACTTCATCTTGGTGTTGTGGGCTTGGTAACAGATGTCGAAATGGGAGTGGATTTGGCAGACGAATCAAGTGAGCGAGTAAAGAAGCGAACGTGAATAAATGTTAACGAACAGAAGCGAATGTAGAGCGTGCAGGAGCTGGCCTGAAGAAAAAGAAAACTCATCAATCTCAAAAGCAGACATCTCGCGGCTTTATACAACTACAACAGCAACAAAAATAAAGGTTCGGTCGCCAAAGCATCTCGTTACGAGAACTACCTTCCATTCTGGTTTCATGTACGGTAGCGAGATTGCGAGCATGCGGATGCAAAGGGCCAGCGGTCAGTTTTGACTTTCCGACAAACTGTCAACCGTCAGTTGTCAACGGTCGTATTGCCACTCCAAGTCGAAAAAGTCACACCAGCAGCTGCTCGTGCTCGTGGTTGTCGATGTCTGCATGCTGCGCCAACCCTTTGCCAAGTCTAGCCAAGCCTTTGGGGGCTTCGTATAAGTTCCACCCGATTACCTTAATTTGCGCAGCCATATGAATGCCAAGAGCCGCACGGCTTAAAGATGGCAAGACGCATAAGTTTAAACGTAAGATGCGAGGTGTCCTCTTGAGCTGCCAAGTGTTTGTACGAGTCATGCCAGTTCTTTAGGCCCTGGTTCATGCGGATTCGACGGGCTCTTTGATCAATCAAGAGTGGAGAAAATCACGTGTGGAAAGTTACCCAGGGTTTGGCGCAAAATTGCACCCCAATCTAGGTATTTTTTATTTCGTTACTTATTTTCGTTACCGCTTTCGTATCTGTTACTTTCGTCTGAATCAAACTTCACTTACAGGAAAGACACGAAGAAGCCAGCTTGCATGTTAAGTAGAGAAAGTCCATGCTATTTAAGGCCATCCTAGAGCTTCTCTCTTCGGCTGCATTCAATCGGCGAAATAGTTAAGTGTATAAACTGAGTATTGTAAAAGTTAAGAGATACTCAGCAGCATAAAGGAACAATGACGATGATATACGGGACTTGAATGTTAGGCTGACTGTGTAGTGTATTGAAAGACAACCTATCGAGCTGATTGAGCTAATTGAGCTTTTCTTTTTCAAAAAAAAAAAGCCCCATCAAGTATAACCGTTATTGGTCTAGTGAGAACAGGGCGAAGCATAACGAGTGAATACCCCAAAATGTTCTGTTAAGAACAAGGCATAATACACCATTTGTGTCCACTTTGCTTCATGCAAAGGCCCTACGCCTTTGGAACCTGGCACTAAGCACTGACCCTTTCCAAAACCGTCGACAGGTTCGTCATGGGATCCAAGCTATCAACCATGCCCAGCAGCGAAGGTGTCATCTTGTATCCGAGGAGAGCCTTCATCTTGTCGCTCATCTGGAGCACTTTGCTTCGCGGGACAGTGAGGAACTGGTTCTCCTCCTGGCGCAACATTCCACGGATAAAGAACATCCCGTAGAGGGTGCGAGTGCAGCCCGGCACAGAGTTGTGACCTGCCCCGTGGATGGAAGAGGCGAGGAAAAGAAACATGTCACCAGGCTCCATTTCTGAAGACAGGTTATTAGCAATCCCAAGTAAAGTTGGATGTTTAGGGTTAGGGATGTGGGAAAGACTTACCGACGAAGCAGACCTCCTCCAGCTTCCCGACACGCTCGTCTGGCCACCGCTGAGAGCCGGGGATGAACAAGGTGGCGCCGTTTTCGCGTGTAGTCTTGGTGCCAGCAATGAAGCAGACCATCTGCATCTCCTTGGACAGGTCAAAATTCTTGTCGTGGCGGATAGAGTGAGGGAAATCATCTCGGTGGAGCTTCTGTCGGGGAGCGCCGTAGCCCATGTGGAAAGCAACACTGAGGCTAAGCAAAGGGTGAATGACAAAGTCCTCGGCCTCTCCGTTCTCGTAGACAGGATGGAACCTGTCGGTCAGAACCTCGTTTCTCACTGCCTCCAGCTTCTCACTCTCGCAGATCTTGACCATGGTTGGGGATTTTCCCACTAGGCCGTGGACCACGTGAGTGTTGCTGGAAACAATCTCCAGTGCGGCATTGACGGGTGCATCCTTGAAGGTCTCGTCCTTCTTCTGGTAAGGTCGAAGCTCCTCCTTGATGTTGTTCACATCTTCCTTGCTAGCATAGTTTGTCAGGATGACACCTCCGTCTCTATCAAGAACAGCAATGATGTCGGCAACAGATGAGGTTGCAGGAAGCTTAGTGAGCGAAACGGAAGGCACAAAGGAAGGATCCAGAGGCTTCAGGGGCTGGCGAGTAGTCATCTTGATGGTGGATGAGAGAAGGTAGAATATGTAAGATAGTTTGGTGTTTGGTGTTTGATTTATTGATGTAGACTGAGAAGTATCACTAGTACGGGTGTGTAGTCTCCTTTATACTTATTTCGTAGCACGGTTTTTGAAGTCTACAACAGCCGGCCTTCCCCCACTCGAAGCCGCGTCGGACAAAACCCGTCGCCGTCATCAACTTTGTTGGGCGGATCGTATCTGTGTTGATCGACGCATGCAGCAGGCTGGAACTTGCAGTCGGTAAGAATTGGACGGGGCTTGCAGACCGCCATTTTAAACCGGTGAAACGATTAAACAATAATTACCGGTAGTCATTTCCGTACGTCATTCAAAACATCTCTCTAAACTGCTAAGCTCTCAACCTACTCCGTAATAGTGGCTTGCCCTTCTCATTTTCACATGCCAATTCGATTGGTTTTAAAACCCACTCGTCGTTGTCAACTGACCTGCTTTCAAAATTGTCAATATCAGACTTACACTTCTGGGCAACAGTTCTCAGTGGTGCTTTTTATCTAATATCACAACTGTTCAGTCACTAAACGTGGATTGCTACTACTTCACCAATGGAGAGCAACCCTGAAGTCATCCAAGATGGGAACGGCGAAGACTGCCACCAAAAACCACAGGCGATACCTGCTTTCCTCATCCATGATGGTGGTGGTACGACGTTCTCATATCACTGCTTGGAGCCTCTGGGCCGACTTACTTACGGTATCTTCAATCCCTACTTCGGTAGTGGCGAGCGTTTTGAAGGAGGTATCCGCGGAATGGGACGCCTCTACGCTGGCATGATCAGACGGACATGTGCTGGGCCAGAGTTTCCGGCCAGACGCAATCCCGATGGGACTGTCAATGTGCTCATCGGTGGCTGGAGCATGGGCGGACTGCTGAGTCTCGAGATCGCCAAGGTTCTGACCGGAGACTCTAGCGTGAGGGTTATTGGTGTCCTGATGATGGACAGCATGTACACGGTCGATCCACCATTGGCCCGCATAGAATCGATGGACAACCTGGATTTCGGAAAGTCCAAGAACGAATACCTCTCTCTACAGGCCATGAAAGAGGCGGTGCGTGTCATCCACGAGTGGAAGCCGCCAGTCTGGTCTGGCCACCATGCCAAATTGCGGCCACGAATTTCGTTGGTGCGAGCTCTCGATGCGATACCAATCACCGGCGACAGAATCCATTTCCCGGATGTTTACAGAGATGATAGGGCATTGGGATGGGGCCAGTACGAGAAAAACCTGTTCAGTGAGGTTGTGGACGTACAAGGCGACCATTTCGAAATGTTCAATTTCAAAAACATCCCCGAGGTTTCCACGGCAATCAAGAGATGCTTTGATCGGTTGGAAGTTATGGCTGGCCACTGACGAGATGTGGCGAAAAGATTTTCCTATCGGTAGTTACAGAGAATTGATCCGAGATTGTTTTTAATGCTCGCAAGCCCTAAGTAATTATTTTTTCAAGTAGAATTATTGCCAATTTGGGTATCTTTAGGCAATTGTTGTAAGTGTATACCAGTAAGTAACGATGCTGGGTGCCAAAGGTAAACTCGGAACAAATTTCTTCACTTAACGATTCGGACGACAAGACCTAGTTGACTATAGCCGAGGATATACTCGAGACCATTGCTGGATGGAGCCTGCATCTAGTAGTAAGACTGTTCTTAATTGTTCAAAAGCTGCGGCATATTGTAGTATGTAGCGAGTCCCAGCATCGTCTTACAGTGCTTTACGCATGATACGCTCCACATCGTCCAGCCCGGACATCTTCTTCAAGGCATTATCGAACCACCCAAACGGATACCACGTCCACCACCAAGCGTCTGATGAGCCAGCACCACTCCAAATCACAGGTACAGGGTTCTTTTTCAACAGTTGTTTCGACATTGAGTCCGCCCAGTCCTCAACCGTAGGCCCTATGCTATCAAACTTGTCTGTCATGTTATCCAACACTGCTTTGGCGGGAGTGTAGATAGATCCCTCGGGGAGAGGAGACGCGCGATTCGTCTTGAAATTCTTGATGATGTTGGTCTGAACGTCTCCCGTTCTCATTTCGACGACTTTGATGTTGAACGGCTGGAGCTCTAGACGCAGGTTTTGCGTGATGATTCCAATGGCAGCTTTGGAGGCACCGTAGATGCCGGCAAAAGGGACGACGGTGACTGCTTGAGTAGACGTCTGGTTGACAATCATGGCGCTGTTCGACTTCAGCAGCAACGGCAAGAATGCCTGCGTCACAGCGACGTACGACCATACATTGAGGTCAAACAACTCTTTGCCCTTCGAGATGTCGGCATCAACAATGGGACCAGTGTCAACCGCCCCGGCGTTGTTCACGAGAATGTCGAGCGCCGGAACTTTTGCAACGCAGGCAGCGATGGACGATTCAGACTGGACATCCATAACAAGGGTCTTGATGCCCAGAGAAGAAATGACGCGCATCTTGTTGGCGTTCCGTGCTGTTGCGTAGACTTCGAGGCCTGCTCGATGAAAAGCAGTGGCTAGGGCAGCGCCCATGCCTCCATCGGAGCAGCCGGTGATGAGAACTTTGCGTGTGGCGGTAACCATGATTCTAGGCTTGGTAGAAGAAGATGTTGCGGGACTGGGGAAGGATAGAGGGGAGGCTATTTGTTTCGTCCTTTTGGGTTCAGGAGAAAATCTACTTTGGTTTTGATCCCTTGCGCCGGCCTATTAATAAGTCTTCATTGGGAATGGTTGCGGTAGTTGCGGCTGGCTGCTTTCAAGATTAGCTGTCGATCTCATGGCGCCGAGCCGTGCATACCGGGCTAGGCACACCGATCCGTGCGTTTCGAGCGGAGCGTACCGAGCAGCCCTATGGGGTTATGCGGTTATCGTGGGGTCGACGTTGTGGGCCCGTGTCTGCAGCCACTTTCAGCTGCCCCTGCCAGCTGCCCCTGCATGAAGCAATCAGCATTTCCGGGGAGTCGAGTTTCTGTCGAATAGTATATACCGAATGAACCAGGGGAAAAAGGAACGATGCGGTCCTATACTCTTTTTGGGTATATGATTCAATTGTTTCAGCCACACTCAACAAAAAAAACACATCACGAAAGATCAACCCATAGGCCCGACTTTGGGGTCAAGTCTCAGCGCAACATTACATCATGCCATCCACTGATGCTTTGTGGAAAAAGCTTGACATCACAGACGTGAGCGGTGAGTGCATGCCTGAGGAAAGTATGCTGAAATTCTTGTCTTGATTTCAAAACAGTGCATGCTTTGTATTGGATAGTCCTAGTCTCTCATGGAAGCGGAGCGTCGCCCAGGGAGCAGGCGGTCAACAAGTAGAAACAGGTTGAGGGCGGGGACGGGACGAGATCGTCGCCGTGCTCATCAAAGCGGTCTGATAGCTATCATGGGAAGTGCGAAATCGTTTTTCGGACGATTGAGTGGCGGTATCATCTTTGGAGGGCGGAAATGCCGCAATCAAGCTTTTGAGAAAAGTTAGAACTTGACAATATAAAAGATTTCGTAACATGCTATCCTCGAGCCTTTTGATCAGACAGATCTGAGATTTGACAACACGACTCGCATACTTAAAACTTTTCACGACAATCTACCGTTCCTGCTCAACACACAGTTATATATTTGATTTCACTCGGTGCCGATATCATGTATGAACCACTGGCTATCGTGGGAACAGCGTGCCGGTTTCCTGGCGCGGCACGCTCTCCTTCAAAGCTCTGGGAGCTCCTGAAGGCACCCAAAAACATTGTCAAGCAGTTTCCCCCAGAGAGGCTCCATGCGGAAAACTTTTATCATGAAAATGGAGAGATGCACGGCCGCACCAATGTTCGTCAAAAGTCTTATTTGCTAGAGGAGGACATTCGTCACTTTGATGCCGCTTTCTTTCACATCAACCCCAAGGAGGCAGCGGATATGGACCCTCAGCAGAGGATCCTGCTGGAGACAGTCTATGAAGCCTTTGAGGCAGCAGGATGGCCATTGAGCGATGTCGACGGCTCACAGACGTCGGTTCATGTGGGCCAGATGACGGACGACTACACCACCATCCAATCTCGAGACCCTGACACCTTGGGTAGTCATACGGCCACTGGAACATCCCGAGCGATCCTGTCGAACCGCGTCTCGTACGCCTATAACCTCCGAGGAGCTTCCCTCACTCTCGACACTGCGTGTTCGAGCTCCTTGGTAGCTCTCCATCTTGCTGCCCAAGGCCTCCAAAGAGGAGAGGCCACCCAAGCCATTGTGGCGGGCTCCAACCTGCTGATGGACACGTTCTGGTACATTATGGAGTCCTCTATGCACATGCTGTCACCGGAGTCTTTGTGTCGTATGTGGGACAAAGATGCCGACGGATATGCCCGCGGCGAGGGCTGTGCAGTTCTCATCTTGAAGACGCTAGACCGCGCAATTCGCGACGGCGACCATATTGAGTGCGTTATCCGAGCGACGGGAGTCAACTCTGATGGACACACCAATGGAATTACCCTGCCTTCTCCTCAGGCCCAAACCGCCCTTATCCAACAGACCTATCAGGCTGCCGGCCTAGATCCGCTCACAGACCGGTGCCAATACTTCGAGTGCCACGGTACCGGTACCCAGGCTGGTGACACTGTGGAGTGTCAGGCAATTCGGGATGCATTCTTCCCGGAAGACAAACAGGCAGACGCCGACGATATCTTGTACTGCGGCTCAATCAAGACGGTGCTGGGTCACCTCGAAGGTTGCGCCGGACTGGCGGGCGTCATCAAAGCCTCATTGGCAATCCAGAACAGAAAGATCCCACCCAACATGCATTTCAAGCAGCTGAACCCGAAGCTGGAGCGCTTCTACAGAAACTTGGAGGTTCCAACAGCTCTGTTGCCATGGCCTGAGACAAATGGCGGCCCCTGCAGAGCAAGTGTCAACAGCTTTGGTTTTGGTGGCACGAATGCCCATGCTATCCTCGAGAGCTTCGACTCTTCCAGCGGAACGACATCCCCTACATCATCATATGTTGACGCCGGCGAAAACAGCTTATGCCCATCACCGGCAGAAGGAAGACACTGTGGACCGTTTGTATTCTCCGCGAGGAGTCAGAGTTCACTTGTCACGTGGCTGAAGCAATTCTTGACTTATCTTCGCGAGAACCCGACCGTCGATCTCGACTCTCTGAGCTACAGTCTTCATGCGAAGCGGAGTGTATTTTCTCACCGCGTGGCGATCCCGATGGCCCTAGATCGCGACGATCTAGCCCAGAAATTGGAAGATCAAATCAACGCCCTCGGCACCTCGAAGGACGGACCTGGTGTTCAGCCAGCACCGGCTGCGGACAATCAGCCAAGACTTCTGGGCATTTTCACCGGACAGGTATGTTTGTAGTGTAATATTTATTTATCTTCCTTTCACCTCGGTCGACGCTAACCACAACTCATTCACATAGGGGGCCCAATCGTCACGGATGGGTTATGCCCTGCTACAGCATTGTGGACTTTTCAGGGAATCCATTGGAGAGTGTGAGAAGCTTCTGAAGTCCATCCCCGACGCCCCCACATGGTCACTTTCCAAGGAACTGTCTGCCGACAGCACGACCTCGCGCGTGTCGGAAGCTGAGTTCTCCCAGCCGCTCTGCACGGCCATCCAGATTGGCCTGGTAGACCTTCTACGTGCAAGCGGAGTCAGGTTTTCTACTGTCGTCGGCCACTCGTCTGGCGAGATTGGGGCTGCCTATGCTGCAGGCCTACTGACAAAGAAGGATGCTATGGGCATCGCTTACTACCGTGGTCGCGTGGCCCATATGTCCCGAGGAAGTGCTGGTGAGAAAGGCCGCATGATGGCCGCTGTCATGTCTTTTGATGCTGCCGCTGCCCTTTGCGCCGAGGAGCGGTTCAAGGGCCGGATCAACGTTGCAGCTAGCAATTCGCCTTCCAGCGTGACGCTGTCCGGGTCCAAAGACGCGATCGACGAGATGAAGGCCCACCTGGATAGCATCGACGTCCAGGCCCGCATGCTCCAGGTCGATGTTGCGTACCATTCTCATCACATGCTGGCATGCGCGGAGAAGTACTCGGGACATCTCAAGAAGCTGGACATTCGCGTGCAGACGCCCGCAGACACGCAGGCGTGTCGCTGGTACTCGAGTGTCAGGACTGGCACGAATATTCTTGACAACGTGCTTGGCTCTGGACTGGACGGCCAGTACTGGCTCGACAACCTGGTGCAGCCGGTTCTGTTTTCGCAAGCGGTCACGCTGGCAGTTCAGGCTGAAACCTCAAAGTTCACCGCCGTGCTGGAGGTCGGCCCGCATCCTGCTCTCAAGGGTCCGGTGAACCAGACGCTCAAGCAGGCGGTTGACTATTCTCCTCAGTACGCCGGCTGCCTGAGCCGGGACAAGAATGCGGTCGAAGTCTTCTCCGAGATGCTGACCACCGTCTGGTACCTCGCCCCTCGCTCGTTTGACTTGGCGGGATGGCGTAAGGCTCTCGGGAACGTGGCAGTCGATCCACAGGCCCTCAAGAACTTGCCTTCATACGCATGGGACCACACGCAGATTCACTGGCGGGAGTCGCGCGTGGGTCGCAATTACCGACTCGGCGAGCAGCTGCCCCACGATATTCTTGGCCGCCTATGGAACGACTCCCAGTATGAGCAGACCTGGCGCAACACTTTCCGGCTCAACGAGATGAACTGGGTCACAGGGCACGTCTTCCAAAACCAAGTCTTATTTCCTGCAACAGGCTACTTGTCCCTAGCCGTGGACGCAGCCAAGGCATTCGTAAAAGGGCGCCCGATCAAGCTGGTCGAAGTGCACGATATGGCGATCCCCACGGCATTGGTGATTGGTGAGGGAGACGAGTTGGAGGTCCTATTTACGATCCGCAGCAGCGCTGCGCCGGAGAAAGTGCAATCAGGCTCTGTCCTAGAAGCTGAGTTTGTCTGCTACAGCTATCCCGACCAGAAAAATGCCGACAAGACATGCCATGGCAAGCTGCTCATCCACCTTGGCGACTCTGACCCAGCGGACCTTGCGCCAACCTTCATCTCTGACGTGGAGCTGACGCCCCTCAACGTCGACCGATTTTATCACGCCGTTTCTGACATTGGCTTTGGTTACCAAGGTCCTTTCCGCGCGTTGCGGTCGATCAACAGGTGCTGGGGTCAAGCCAAGGCAATTGCGTCATGGGCGAAAAAGGACCTCGATGTCAACTGCAGCCTGCAGCCTGCTGTGCTTGATATCGCCCTCCAGACGGGTCTGTCAACGTTCATATCAACCGCGGAGGGATCCATGCCTAGTGCCTTCCTCCCTGTGGGAATAAGAAGGGCTCTCATCAACCCTAATGAGGCCTGCTCGGCTGCTAACGCCTCCTTGGAGACCGAGATCGAGGCTTATATGACTAGTCCCGGCATGGGCAAGATGATGGAGACAGACATCAACGTGAGCTTCAAGGCAGGCACCCGGGATCATTCCTGCGCGGTCCAGATGGAAGGCGTTCGATTCCAGGCGATCTCGGAGCCACAGCCATCCGAAGATCGAAACATCATTGCCAAGATCGTTTGGAATTTTGATGCAGCATATGGTCTGGTCCACCCAGCCACGTCCCAAGACAGCCAGACCCAGCTGTCGACTACGTACACTGCAGATGAGTACGAACGAGCTGCACTGTTTCGTCTGCAGTCACTTAGCGAGCAGTTAAAACGGGAGTCGAAGGGAGATCCAAAGCCGCATCAGCAGGCTCTGATCCGCTACGTTGACGCGACTGTAGCGCTGATCCGAGATGATAAATACCCAATCTCGCTGAAGGAATGGCTGGGCGACGATGCAAAAGCCATTCAAGACCTTGTTCGCCGCTACCCGAAAGACACCGAGATGACGGCGCTGATATCAGGTGGAGGGAGTGCTGGCACCATTACTTGTGATGGACACATCGCACAGCTCGTCCTCCAGATCAGTCATAAATTCCCTAGGACCCGCATTCTTGAAGTCGGATCTGGTTCAAACGGCAACACCACTGCGGCAGTTCTGGGTGCTATCGGCGATGCGTACGAGCAATATACATGCACCGGTGCTTCTGAAGCCATCGTCAATGCCCTGAAAGACAGGAAGGATCTGGCAGAGGCTAGCAGCATCGGCTTCAAGATGATGGATGTGGAGAGCGACTTGGCCTCGCAAGGATTTGAGGCGGCAGCCTACGATATCGTCATCGCGGCCAACGTCTCCGGCACCAGTCCGGACGTGTCCAAGACTGTCCAGAAGCTACGGCAGCTACTCCGTCCTGGAGGCTTCCTGATTGCAACGGAACTTACTGGCGACTCACTCCGGCCCACGGCAGCTATAGGAGGCTCTGACACCTGGTGGGCTGGTGTGGGTGCAACAGGGAGAGCCCGTCCAGGACTGCGGCTTGGAGAGTGGGACAAGCTCCTCGTGCGGAGCGGTTTCTCGGGCATCGACTGCACTCTTTACGATCAGTCTGATGCTAAAAAGCATGGCTTCTCTGTGTTTGCCACGCAAGCCATGGACGACCGGCTCGAAGTCCTGCGCGATCCCCTCACTTCTTTAGACATGATCACGCCTGCCCCCGTGGTTCTGATCGGGGGCGAGACGAGCCAGGTCTCCAAGCTTGTCCGAAAATCTGCAAGCATCTTGCGAGGTTGGGCCCCAGAGATCCAACAGTACACTTGTTTCGACCTGGTCGACTGTTCCCAGCTGCCTCCTGATGCCTGCGTCATCAGTTTCCAAGACCTGGACAAGCCCATTTTTTCGTCGCCACCGGCGGCCAACGAGCTAGAGAACTTCAAAGAAGTCATTGAGACATCGCGGAACATCCTGTGGGTGACGTCCCGTCGTCTCGCCGACGATCCTTACGCGAATATCATGATTGGCATCGGGCGCGCATTGAGGTCCGAACTTCCTCATATCAATCTCCACTTCCTCGATTTCGACAAAGACGAGCCGTGGGATATTCAGGCTGTCATGGCCAAGTTCCTCCGTCTAGTCTTTTCATCTGCACACAGCGTGACCGACGGCATGCTTTGGGTAGAGGACCCGGAAGTGGTCATCAGGGACTCTCAGGCAATGGTCGCTCGAGTTGTGCCAGATCACGTGGCCAACGAAGTGTACAATGCAAAGCGCCGCAGAGTCACCAAGCTGGTCGACCCTGCAGAGCCAATCGATATTGCCAAGGATGCTGCCTCTTCGGAATCAGTCCTTGTTTGCAGCCGGCCTGCAGTTCTGCCGCAAGACCAACTGCCGGTCCAAGTCGAGCTGTCGGTACCACTGCAGACAGGCGAAGGCCCTGCTTGCTACCTCTGCTACGGTACTCTGAAGGACCAAAATGGCACGGCGGTTTTGACGCTGTCGAAGACCGACTCTTCGGTAGTCACGGTCAGCAAGGACACCGACCTCGCTACAGTGAGCATTCAAGGGTGTGACGCAGAGTCCCTGGTTAACTTGGCAAGCTTGCTCATAGCCGCGGATGTCGTCTCCAAGATGCCGAGCAGTGGGACGACTCTTGTTTGTGGTGCGTCTGAGGAACTCGCCGACAGAATCTCTTCTTTGGCCTCGGATGCTGGCCGCAAGGTCACCTTCATTTCCGTTACGACAATGGCGCACAAAGAGCAGGATGGGTGGTTCTATATTCACCCCAAGAGCACCGCCCACAGTGTCAACCAGATGTTTCCCCTTGATTCCATCGCCAATGTATTGAGTCTGTCACAAGAGGATGCCAGCATTATTTCTCCATGGCTTCCAGCAGACTGCAGTTTCCAAACCTTGGATGTCAATGCTCTGTCGCAACACTCTGTCCAGGAGGCTCTCAAGGCTGACCGGAAATCTCGAGGGGACCGCAATTGGGCAAAGTTCGAGCCCTCGGTTCTCAGTATCGGCGGGATTTCTCTTTCTCGCACGCGCGGCTCCAACCTAGGCCATTTGTCTACCGTCACAAACTGGAAGCGCGACAGCCCCGTCGCTGCGATTGTGCCCGGCCACGAGCCAACTGCACTGCTGTCGCCCAACAAGACATACTTCTTAGTTGGAATGGCAGGCGAGCTTGGTCAGTCCTTGACTTCCTTCATGGTGCGGAGTGGCGCTCGCCACATTGTGTTGTCGAGCCGAAACCCCAAGGGAGACCAACAGTGGATTCGCGTCCTCCAGCAAGCCGGCATCAACATTCGTCTCGTCAAGATGGATGTCACCATCCGTTCGCAAGTCCGGGACACCGTGGCTGAGCTTCGCCGCACCATGCCAGAGATTGGTGGCGTGACTAATGCAGCTCTTGTGCTGGACCCCGGCGTCTTTGTCAATCTGTCTGCTGAGAGCATCGCCCGGCAGATGAAGCCCAAGATCACCGGCACTGCCAATCTTGATGACGAGTTCAAGACGGACAAGCTGGACTTCTTCCTGACCTTCGGTTCATTGCTGACTGTGGTCGGCAACGCTGGCCAGCCTATCTACCATGCGGGCAATGCCTACATGGCGAGTCTGGTGCAAAACCGGCGGCAACGTGGCCTTGCCGCAGCTGTCTTGAATTTCGGCCTGCTCGTCGATGTCGGGTACGTTGCCAGATCTGATCGTGCTGCTGACTCTCATGTGGAGGAGTGGCTCCGCAACGATATTCGTATTCCGCTCTCCGAAGCCGACTTCCACCATGTTATCATGCAAGGCATCGTGGAGGGCAAGCCCGGGTCTGGAAGCGGTGAGGTCATCATGGGTCTTGAGACGTACGTGGACCAAGGTCAGGATAACAGGCCCCCATGGGCCGACGGAGCGTTTTGCTCTCACATGGTGCGCGTTTCCAAGGGCACCAACGAGGGACAGTCAGATAATGCGCCCTCTTCAGCCCAGCAGTGGCAGCAGAAGCTGGAAGAGGCAACGACTGTCGAGGAGGCAACACAGCCGATTGCTGAGCTCTTGTCAAAGAAGGTCGAGGCTATGATCCATGTCTCGCTGCACTCCATTCATCTTGATGAGCCGCTGTCGCATCTTGGCATCGATTCCATCAACGCCATTGCGATCCGAAAGTGGTTCCGTGAAAAGCTGGGCGTCGACATCTCTATGCTGAAGATTCTTGGTCGGGACTCTGTTGCATCTATTCTGAAGCTTGTTGCTGAACAGTATCTGGCCAAGAAGCCAGCGCAGAGCAGCGTCCCCAAGCCGAAGGCCGCAAACATGGAAGCTCCCAAGCCAGCTAAGCCGACCAAAGCGCCAACACCTGCAGTTTCCAAGGCGACTGCCAAGATCCCGAGCCGGCCGGCTAACCCTGTTCCGCCCAAGGGTCACAGTGAAACTGCGGACACTGGTTCCCTACAGTCTCTGCGATCGGAGCACTTGTCGTACGCCCAAGCTGGTTTTTACTACCTGAGCACAATCTCTGAGAGCCCAACTTCGTTCAACATCACTGTCAAATTCAACATATCTGGCCCGCTGAACGCTGAGAGATTCCGCCGGGCTTTCCAGAAGGTCATGCTTCATCACGATGCGTTGCAATCGGCCTTCTTGGTCAACTCCGAGAGTGCCGAGGTCATGCAGCACGTTGTCAAGGGCAAGGCCTCTCAGCTCACCCAAGTTCAGTCCAGCAAGGAGACGGCAGTAAATGATTGGCAGAAGGCCTTCAGAGAAATTCAGCATCACGAATACGTGCTTGCCAAGGGTGACACTTTGCAGGCTGCTCTGGTTTGCCACGATGCGCAGTGGCATACACTGATCGTGGGATTCCACAACATCGCCATCGATGCTCTTTCCATTGGATATTTTATTGCAGACATTGATCGCGCATACCAGTTCCGTCCCTTGCCTCAAAACCACACCTCTTACCTTGAATTCACCCGCCAGCAGACCGATGACGTCCGAGCTGGACGCATGGACCAGAACATTGCATACTGGAAAGAACTCCTGAACCCCCTTCCGGAATCCCTTCCCCTGCTGCCAATGGCCAAGGTCAAGACCAGGGACATTCCTCGTTCATACGGCCACTACCGCGTGGAGAAGGAATTGAGCAGCGAGGTTGTGCAGCAGGTGAAACAGCTCTGCCAGGCGAACGGCGCCACAATCATGCACTTTTATCTGGCAGTGATGCAGGTTGCCCTCTGCCGCTTGTTGAGAATTGACGACATCTGCATCGGCATCATGTACACTGGTCGCGACCCGGCTAGCGACTTTGCTGAGACGGTGGGCCACTTGGCCAGCATTCTCCCGGTCCGGTTCAGGGGCCTGCTGGAGAAATCTCTGCCGGATGTCTTGGCCAACACATCGAAAACCGTCCTGGCCTGTCTCGACAACGCAAACGTCCCCTTTGCTGTCATCGCAGACAGTGTTCGAGGTGGGGCCAGTGATACCGATGGCCAGCCCCTTATCCAAGTGGCGTACAATTACCGAGTCGGAGAGACTGACAGCAGCCCGATGGGGAACTGCACCATTACCCGGCAAGAACTCGAATTCACATCCCTTTACGACCTGACTATCGATGTTCTGCAGTCTGAGTCCCACGGGAATGTGCTCAGCGTGAGATGCACCGATGATTTTTACAGTCAAGCCACCACGGAATTTCTCACAGAGACTTTCGTCAATGTCTTAGAATCCATGGTCAGATCTCCATCGGCTCTGGTGAAGGACCTCGCTTTGTTCAGTACTGCCCAGCTTGACAAGGCAACTACCGTGGCACAGGGCCCTGATGTTCAGCACTCATGGCCACAGGATCTTTCCACGAGGTTTGAGCAGGTCGCGGCCAAATTCCCCAATTCAGTCGCCGTGAAGGACAGTCACGAAAAGGTGACGTACAGCCAGCTGAAGCAGCGAGTTGGGACCTACGCCAGCATCTTGCTCGAGACGAAAGTCACAGCCGGATCTCGTGTCGCGGTCTTGTGCGAACCAAGCGTTGATCTCTACGCGGCTATGCTGGCTGTGTTCCACATTGGGGCAGTCTTTGTCCCGCTCGACGTGAGTGTGCCCGCCGCAAGACGCAACGCCATGATGGACGCATGCAAGCCCGACATTTTGGTCTTCCATGCTGCTACGGCTGCCAGTGCCACCAAGGAACATGCCGCTGTCCGATCGCTGAACTTGACCTCCTGGACGCAAGACAAGTCGTCTGGTACCGCTAGTTTCCCCAAGCGTACTGTTTCGGATCCCAGAGCAGAAAGTTACATCCTGTTCACAAGTGGATCTACTGGTGTGCCCAAGGGTATCAAGCTCCACCAACAAGGCATGATGAATTACGCTGCCTACACCAGCAAAATTTACGGATTCGGACAGGTCATCGTGCTGCAGCAGACGTCGATTGGATTTGACTTGGCTTTTGGCCAGATCTACAACGCCTTCACCAACGGCGGAACTCTTATCGCTGCATCGGTGGAAGCCCGGGGCGACCCGGACACAATTTCGAGGCTGATTCACGACGAGAAGGTCGAGTACACCATTTGCACTCCCTCCGAGTACAGTCTGCTCCTCAATTATGCCTCAGATGTCCTGAAGCGATGCAACTCCTGGCGCTGCGCCCACACAGCTGGCGAGGCGCTCCCAGAACGGCTGATCGAGGGCCTCAAAGACCTGAAGCTCCCCAACCTGATGCTCACAGATGCTTACGGGCCCGCTGAGGCCTTCATTGTCACCAACCGCGACATTCCGGTCCACGCCGGTGCCGCACCTTCAGCCGAGGACGCGGACAAGGTTGGCTCCATCGGCCACGTCCTCCCTAACACGGCCGTCTACGTTGTCCACGAGGATGACGGCAGTCTGCTCCCGCTTGGGCTGCCGGGCGAGATCTGCATCGCCGGCGGCGGCGTCGCCAATGGCTACCTCGATGCGACGCTTAGCAGCGCCAAGTTTGTGCCCAACACACATGCGACAACCCATTATCGCAAGCGGGGATGGACGACCATGTACAAGTCCGGGGACCGTGGCGTCCTGCACGCCGACGGCTCCGTCATCTTCATGGGCCGCGCACAGGGTGGCCGTTCCGTCGTGAAGCTGCGCGGCCTGCGCATCGATCTGGACGAGGTCGTGGGCGCTGTCCTGGCTGCCGCCCCGCGAGACATCGCAGACGCCGCCGTCACCGTGCGTGGCGAGCCCCAGTTCCTTGTGTGCCACATCGTCTTCAAGCCCGGCCGCCGGCTCGACGCCGCCCAGCTCAACGCTCTCCTCGGTAAGCTCGTCTCTCTGCCGCGCTACATGGTCCCGTCCGTCATCGTGCCGCTCGATCGCCTGCCCGTCACGCCCAACGGCAAGCTCGACTCTACGGCCCTGGAGGCTTTTCCACTGCCGGACGTCTCAGCGCCGACTGCGGGTGGCGATGGAGAGCTTACGGAGATGGAGACGAAGCTCCGCGCTATCTGG
Source organism: Leptographium procerum (assembly GCA_000806385.1). Taxonomy (NCBI): domain Eukaryota; kingdom Fungi; phylum Ascomycota; class Sordariomycetes; order Ophiostomatales; family Ophiostomataceae; genus Leptographium; species Leptographium procerum. The sequence goes on from JRUC01000001.1 coordinate 71,074, forward strand.
ATCGATCTGGTTGGGGCCGCGGCCCGCGCGGTCACCATTGGTCCACACTCTAGCTTCTTTGCCGTGGGTGGTAGTTCGTTGCTTTTGGTTCATCTGCTGCATATTGTCCACCGGCAGCTCGGAGTGAAGGTGCATCTTCGACTCTTGCGAGAGGCCGAGGACCTGAGATCTATGGCGGCAGTGATTGGAAGTGCGGCATGAACTACTTTAACGGATGGTATGCAATGCACGCAAGGGGATTGATCGTTTTAGATGAATCGTGCCGCATTCACCCCTTTTCAGTGCTAATATTAGAGATGCACATCGAACGGAACGTCGTCGTGATGCAAGTGCGTGGTTGCCTTTACAGATATTGTCATCACGATGATGTATCTGGATATGGAAAACGTGGATTTCGCCCCAGATAATGCAAAAGCTGCACGGGACAAAACTGACGAGTGAAGAGAAATACCTTTTCTGATATGTATAAGTTGCCAAACAAGTCCATAGTCAATGCACACATCCTATGTAAAAGCCCGTTCCTGAGTTTGTTGGGAACGACATCTCCGGTCATTCCAGCAGCTCTCAACTTCGGTGCCGCTGTATATCGATTTGAAACTGTTCGCAGGTAATGTTGTAATGATAGCTCTATCTGTTTATTTACTACTTACACTTTCTATTCAATACATTATTAACGCCGCAGTTTCACTTACGCCGTCGACGCTCTCTATATGTGGGCTGTGGAATGACCAGTGGCCAACGGCCTGGCTCTGGCTTGGCCCCAGGCATGTAGAGACGCCGGATCTTGATCTTACTCCGGTCAACCTGGACCCCGGCCCGGACCAGGAGGTCGTCAATGTCCTTCAACTCGAGCTCGCACGCTAGCACGAGAGCGTTCTTTAGCCACTTCTGCTTTTGGGCGGTGCCCCATTCCTGCAGCCAGACGATCATGGCAGCCACGGCGGCAAGGCGGCCAAACTCGACGGCCAGGTCGATGGGCGAGCGGCCGTAGATGTTTTTCGGATTCCAAAAGGCGCCGCGACGGCGCAGCTCGCGGATGTGCTCGACCTTGCCGGTGCTGCAGGCGCGGTGCAGCGGTGTCATGCCGAAGCGGTCGACGCTATGGACGCTGAGGTCCAGGGCTAGGAAGTAGGAGACGAGGCCGTCGTGACCGTAACGGAAGCTGAGGTGCAGGCAGGTCTGTCCAAAGGCATCAACGGCGCCGGCGTTCGCTCCTGCTTCCAGCAGCTGCTCTGCCGTCTCGATGCTGCCGCTGCGTATGGCCTCCAGCAAGGGGGTCATGCCGCTTGAGTCACGTGATTCGAGCTGGGCGCACTTCTTGGCACCGTCACCGTCACCGTCACCGTCACCGTCACCCAAAGCCACCAGTTCCTCGGCCGCAGAGACGTTGTTGACCATTGCGGCATAGTGGAGCGGAGTTCGGCGCTGCTTATCGACAATGTCAAGACGGGCACGCTTGAAGCGGATGAAGCGGCTGACAGTGGCACCGTCCGACCAAAGGGCAAGCAGATGCAGCAGGCCGGCGCCAGTGTTGGTGCGTCCAAACTCACGCTCCGGCAGTTCAATAAAGAACTCGATGGCGGAGCGGTAGCCCTGATCGGCGGCCAGATGGACGGGCGACATTCCGTTCTTAGCCCGGAGCATATAGCTAGCACCAGAACTGACAAAGAGCTCAAGGGCAGCCATGTTACGGTTCATGACGGCAAGGTGGACGGCAGTCAAGCCGTCGCGGTCCTGCGCGTCAAGCTGGGCGGCGCTGTAGTCATCCAGGCGCAGCGCGTCGGCGTCCCAATTGTGCTCCATGGCCCAGTGCAACAGCGTCCGGCCATTGTGGTCACATGACAGCGAGGTGAGATGATGCTCAGTCTGTAGACGGACGACGACATCCTTCCAATTCTGGTGGGCGCAGAGGTGGAGCAGGTCGTAGCGGTCGTTATCGCGGCGCATATTGAGGCCGGACGGCAGACGGTCGAGGATCCAGATGAGCTTCTCGTGCCGTCCGTAAAAAGCATATGTGGCCAAGGCGTTCATGTGGGTTTTGGGGTCAGCCAGCAATATCTGCTCTGGATATGCCCGTAGAATGGCTTCCTCGATGCGCGTCCAGCCGTGGGAGCCAGCAGTGAGAAATGGACTGGTGCCGCTGGCAGTCGTGTCCGTCAGCACCGTCCCTGAGGCCATGCCGATCATCCTCTCCAGGACGGACTGCCAGATGCCATTCTCGTACGCCATTGCGTAGGGTGTAACCCTGGCCTTGTTCTTGGTATCAATGGCAATGTATGGGTGATTGAGGAGCACGTTAACGGCGGCGACGTTCTGCGAGTGCATGGCCTGATGCAGGGGCGAGCCGATGGCGCCACCCATGACGTTGATGTTGGTGTAGGGGTTGGCGGCGAGGGCCTGCACAAAAAAGACGTCGTCGCAGCAGCGGGCAGCATAGTGCATGGGCTTGAGAGCCTGCGGCCTGCCGTAGTTAACGCTGATATTCTCGTTTCTCAAGAGAAGCTGGAACGACTCGCGACGCTGGCAAATAATGGCCCACGACAGAGGCGTGATGTAGCTCTGACTGTCGCCGGGCGCATTCACGTCGGCACCGGCGGCCAGCAAGGCCCGGACGATACCCGGACAGTCGCCCCGTGCCATGGTGCGGAAGAGTGCCGCAGAGGTCGACGTGCCGTCGGTGTCGGTATGTACCTCGAGGTAAGTGCTAAGGTGGGAGGTTGATGAGGCGTCGGCTCGGATGGCCAGCCAGAGCGAGTGACAGCTAGCGGCCGCAGGCGTAGAGAGAAACGCAGCCAGCGCGCGGTCAGTGCTACGGCTGGGGGTTATAGTTGCTGCCGCCGCCTCGTAGTGCGCGACCCAATGGCGCAGAGCATACAGAAAGCAGGGCGTCTTGCTGGCCTTGCGGATGAGCGAGGCGCCGACAGCGAGGCGCTGGCGGATCTGCTCGCTGGACGGGAAGTAGCCAAAGCTTGTCATCAGCTTCTCCTGGGCCAGCGTGACGTCGGCCAGCAGGTTATGCCACGCCGAATCAGGCCGGCGGGCTTCGATCTCGAGGACAGCCTGACAGAGCGTCTGGGCAAGGACGTCGGCATCGGCGTCGGACATGCGAAAAGCCGCCAGGGTGCGCTGGTCGTCCGGGCCAATGCCGTCAGTGCTGGCCGTCAGCAGGTCCTTTGCAGACACGTGAGAGAAGTCAACGGTACCATCTTTAGCCTTGCGGACAATGTAGCCGCAGGCCACTGACAGGTAGTTGTCAAAGTCGGCGCTCTGCAGCTCCAGCTCTCGGAGGACCGGCTGCTCATGTTTTCTATCTTGCTTCTGCTTTTGCTCCTGCTCCTGCTGGTGGCTGTACAACGTGGCAAAAAAGGCCAGCTGACGCGACGACAGCTTCTGACGGCTCACGCGCAAAATAGCAAACGCGGCCTTGGCCTTGCTTCGGTGCGATGATGGAATGCCGCGCAGCAGCCGGCAGTAGACCGCCACGAGGTCGTGTGAGGCCCGATCCAGCCGCAGTAGGCCGTCCCGGATCTGCTCACGTGACCAGCTGCGGATGCCGCTCGAAAACTGCTCCCAGGCCAGTCGGGCGTGCAGAAAGTTGCCTCCGGAGACGTCCATGATCTTGGCCTCGATATCGGCCGCAACGGCCGGAGAGATGTACGAGCGCGCCAGCGACTTTCGCACATGCGCGTGGACGTACTGCTGCACACTAGCCTGGGTGAAGCTGTTGTTGACGTTGATGGCGGTCACATCGGCACCCGGGAACTCGTACGTCGGCTTCTCCCGGTGCGAGAGCATGATGGTGAGCCGTCCACTGGAGTCCAGCGCTGTCAGCTGCTCGAGCCGGTCGACGATGGACAGGGCGGACACGGCAGAGGAGGCGCTGCGCAGAACCTCGTCGACGGCGTCAACCACCAGCTGGAACACGATACCGCGCGAACGCTGGATGATGGTCGCGAGGCACTTCCACAGGCTCTCCTCGCTAGCCGCGTCTTGCACGTGATCGCGGCCCTCGAGATATTTGATGACAAATGCGGTCCGGCTGTCGCAGAGGATCTGAGACAGGACTGACCGCACAAAGGCGACGGTTGTCTTGCGCGTCAGGTCCTTGTCGTCAAAGAAAAAGTGCAGCGGCTTGCGCACGATGAAGCTGTCTGCCGAGGATGCTTCGCCCTGGTCGCTCTGCTCGACCAGATGGGTGACCACGGTCCGCATGAGCACCGTTTTGCCGGACCCGGGCGGCCCGTGAAGCCAGAGCACCTGGCGGCCCCGCAGCTCCGTCCAGGAGGCGAAGTCGACGTTCTCCAGTAGCCAGCGTGACGATTGGCCCCAATGGAACGGGATCAGGTCGAGGACTTTTTTCTCATCCACCGCGCCAAGTCTAGACAGAAATTCTCGCTGAGGGCGATTAAAGTCTTTTTCGTTGTCACGAGTATAAGCGCATGTTCAATATGAGAGTCCAGAGAGCCAGCTACTTACATGTCCGTTCAGATGTTCGTGACGGCATGTCAATCAGCTCAAAGATGCAGTTGTACACGGCCAGGTAGTTGGCGCTGGAACTAGTGAGGAACCTGCTCATGCCGTTGTGGTCTGCGTCCAAGTGAATAGGAGTTTCGTTGGGCAGGTGAAGAAGGGCAGAAAACTCGTCTACGACCTGCAGCTGTTAATATCGATTGGGAAAGGGTGAAAGAAAAAAGAAAAAAAAGACGAAAAAGACGAAAAAAAAAAGGAAACAGCAGACAGACACTCACCAACGAATTCAATGGTTCAGAGAACTGTTTTTCATAGAGACTGAATATCTGCAGGCGCATCCCTCGCTCAACAAACTGACAGCAAGCATTGCCCAGCTCGGCTGACCTAGCTCCTAGCTCAGCTGGTGAGCTGCTCGGCAACTGGTGGACGCGGGCCATCTTGGCAAAATAGTCGGTCCAGAACGCTGTATCGGGCCCCCGATGAGGCGTGCCAAGGAACACGACGCCCGTGATCGAGTCGCCGATGTCGCTATAGCGCCGCTTGTTTTCTTGGGCAAGCACCAGAGCCTGCTTGAACACGATTCCGCCTAGGTCGTGGCACACAAAGATGATCTTCCGCCCGGGCTCGTCTCCGTACCGGCGTCGAAGCTGCACGATGTCGTCCAGCAGCCGATGTGCGACTGAGCTGACAGAGCCGAGCGTGCCGGCAGACGCGCCCGTGAACGCGTCGTCGGCGTTGTAGCCAAACGTCAGCACCCTAACCTTGGGCGGCTCATGCGGCAGAAAGTCATACAGCCACAGCTTGCCTCCCTCAGTCCACGTATCGAGTGCGTGGCCGCCGAGGCCATGGATGGCAATCACGTCCACTTCCGTCTCAAACTTGCGCACGTCGTGCTTCTCCGGATCTGGCCACAGTGGTAGTAAACCTACTGGGGGTGGAGGCAAAGACGAAGGTGTTGGTGGTGGCTCTGCAGCAGCAGACATGGTGCCGCTGCCGTTCTCTTTCCTCTCTGTCCATGCAGTAGTCGCGACTCGGCTCCGCACTGCCGTGATAGCGCTGCCCCAGATGTCTCGCAGGTAGTCCATCAGCAGCAGGTAGTCCTGGTCGAAGCCGCCCCGGAATTTTGGGAGATCTTCGTGGGTCTGGTTTACGGGGATCTGCGTGTGCGAAACACAGTCGGGCCAGTGGCCTATCGCCGAGCTGATGTCGACGAGCACCCTGCTCTCCCCCGACCGGTCCCAGACGCCCGGCGACTTCTCTGCTGTTGTGTTGCTCTCCATCGTCTCGTAGACGGACACCACCTTGGAGCCCGGGAGGGCAAACGCGGCCCGGAATCGGTCGTCCAGGCGCTGCAGGATACGCGAACCGGGCCTTAGGCTCTCGACCAGCGCCACGTTAGCCCGCTTGTCTACCACGCGCAGCCAGGGCTCGACGAGGAGACCCTGGTGAGGAACGCCAAAGAAGACGAGTCCGTAGACGCATCGGGCATTGAGCTGGTCCTTGCTAGCCATCTGGCAGACGGCCTCCTTGACCACCAGACCACCGAGGCTGTGAGCAATAAAGACAATCGGCCGCGGCGCCGGCTCCGGTTCTGGTTGTGGCTCTGTTTCCAAGCCCATCGCCGTCATACTTCTGTGTGGCGGCTTGCGCACGCTCCTGACTGAGACGGCAAGTCGCTCTCCAATGTCGCTGATGTCTTGAAATGACCGGCTCGCCACCAGCGTCGTGTCGTAGCCGTACAGCAGCATGCGGACGCTCGCCGGATACGCATCGCGGTCGTCCACCAGCCACATGAACTGGCCGCCTCGCTCCTTCCAGGACCCAAACGGGTGGCCGCTGAGGCCGCCGACGACGATGCAGTCCATAGTCCTGCCGTCGTTGCCGTCAACAATATTGAGTGGTGTGAAACCAAGAAAGGCTGTGTCGATCTCGAGTCGGATGTGTCGCGTATGCCCGTCGTACGGCAGGGCCCGTTCCAGCCTCCACGGGCTTGTGCCACTCAAGCAGGCTGGCACGCTCGAGAACATTACAATGGCCACGACAGACGGCCGCTGCGGATGTAGGCCGAGAGACCGGATCTTTGTCTCGGCCTCCTTGCCGAAGAACTCGTCCAAAATCGATTGCGCGTCATCGTGCGAGACCGTCCTCGGGAGACCAGCAACGCGATACGCCGACATGTCCAGGGACATCCGCTATCCTATCTTACAGATGCAATAAAAATGCAAAACGCTTCTCTAACGGAAAAAAAAAGGAATGCGATGCCGAAGGTCGCAACTGGACTTCGAGCGACATGCTAAAATGAGCACGGCTTTCCCCTCGTCCGCATCAGCCTCCTTTACGCGGGGCAGCACGGCTTATTCTCCTCTGGGAAGAGGGGCAGAACATAGCCTCAACTGTTCTTGTCAGCCGCATTGATATCCCAAGGGTCCGTCGCTGACGGGGGGCCTCCTGGTGAGTTTGCCTATCCATTGGGGGTGGGACCGGGGCCAAGGCCAGAAATGGCGAATTGTAATTGGGTAAAAACGCGAGAGAAGAAGGCGATACATTTTGGTAGATGCCAGTTGCCTTGCCAAGCCAAGTAGACGAAGAGAGCATATTGTCAGTGTGTGGAAGTGTGTGGAAGTGTGCGGTTGCGATTAGGTATCTTACCCGGTAATACGCCCTAAAATTCATACTTTTTAGGGGGCTGTAGTGGGGTAAGATACATTGATGCCCCTCTGCCCATTAGCAGACGCATCACGTGGACTAACGGGCTGCTAAGAAAGGCCGGCGCCGGACAGGCCCGCGATACTCTGATTGGCCGAATGAATAAAGACTTGCTGGCTTGCAGTACTCATCCCGGTCGCAAAATATGTACGCTTGTATTCCACTAAAATAGCGTGAACCATTCCAGGTCGCTAGATGCCTCCTCCGTTTTCCCAAAGACCTCCCCATCCATAATGCCATGTACATAGCAAGGACCCACGAGCTTAAATCTGTCTCCGTCAGCTCGTAGCAAAAACGGAATTTTCCCGCCACAGAGAACGACAATCAAATCGCCAGGTTCTGCAGCCACTGAAACCAGCGCCAGATATGACTTCATCGTCGTGCTCATGCATGTTCCATATGTCAAAAAAGTGGCCCTGCGAGCATAGCGACTGACAGCCTCGTTCTTGGCCATGTTTTCCGTGACATTTTCCACGGGGTTAGGGGATCTCAGACAGGCCAGCCATTCATCAAAGTTTTCTTCATACTCTCCCGGCGACAGACGCTTGAACTGCTCGTTCTCCCCCCAGCATAGCGTATGCATGAGCACACTCTCAAGGCCTTCACCTGTCGGATAGGACGGCAGAGACAAAGCCAATTCAGCCCACTGGCGCCACAAGCTGACACATGCGGTCATCGTATATTCCAATGTCGTCGGAATCGGGCTCGTGTGCTTAACAACATCGACCCGCTTCCCTTTCAGCTTGAGGATGAGGGGTTGGCTTTTTTCAGACACTTCCTTGTCTTCCTCGCAGATGACGACGGCCGAACTGCTCGTGGCATTGTATTCGTTCTCAGAGTAATAGTGCAGGGGCGTGTCGTTCCAGGACGGCGCCCACGACGGCAGACCGGGAATCGACCGAACAAAGCCGTAGCAGGAGCTCAAAATATCCAGATTCCCAGTCTTGGCGATAATCGCTCGGGCGACCTCTGCGTACAGCTGCGACGTGGGCTTTTTGTAGTCGGGCAGCGGGAATATGTTTTCCGGATCGGACGCCGGATCGCCAAAAAAGCCCAGAATCCCGTACACCTTGTCCCGTGGATCTGTCGCGCGCGTATTGCGGCTGGAGTTGAGCATGTAAACGGCCTTTTCTCCCGGCACTTGCAGCACGTCCTTGTACTCTCTCCGGACAAGATCCCGCATGAGGAATTGCGGGAATGCGGCCACGAGAAACTCGCTCTTGAAGTCGACTTCCTCAGCCGTCTGGCCAGCGTGGTGTCGTGCCAGGGCATTAATGATGATGCCAACGTTGTCAAACGCCTCCACCCTGTCCCCGCAGAGCAAAAGGGCAGTCTTTGCAAAAGCCAGCTCCTGCATTGCCCACACGCGACTCCACCAAGGCCGGTGCAAGATCTCCCACAGTCCCCGGACCCGCGGAGACATGGCCTCGGCGCTGTTCTCATGGCTCCGAAACGCCTTTCGCTGTCCGACGAGTTCTTGGTACAGTGGGCCCTCACGGACGTTCTGATCGGCATCCTTTCTTGTCTGGACCTCGACCGCAAGCTCGCGCATAAAGTCCATTCCCAGGGCCGAGAACGGTCGCGAGGTTTTCTCATCCAGGGCAGATGACTCCTCGCCGATCCACAGCATCACCCAGTGCGCCTTGCTGTAAATCTGGCGCATTAGGCGAACCTGCTGGCCCTTTTCCTCGTCATCAGCTTGGTTGATGCAGATTGCGTCCACCCAGACCAGAAAGGGTGTCCTCGTCATGCGCAGCCTGCAAAGCGCGGCGTGGCAGTTTGCGGTAATTTCGAGTGGCGCCCCATCGCATTCCACAGGTTTTGACAGAGAGAAATCTCCGTCCTCTGATGCCCAAGTGTACGACAGGGCAAAGAATGTGGCACTGGAATCGAGAGACACTTCGCACAATGAAGTCCTAAGGGGCGAGGTTGAGTCCGGCGCAGCGGGAAGGATAGCTAAAAGCCGTACCGAGTTGGGATTCTGAATGGGACTGTAAGCGTACTTTCGCAGCGAGCATCCGCTCGCCTCAATCGCTAAGCCGCTCATGGTTCTGTCAAGCGTGGGATAGACACGGCGGGGAGGAAGGAGGAAGAGTGCTTGCGCGAGCAGTGGTTAGGCATTGTCACTACCCACAAGAAACATTGGCTAGGATCGAAGCTGCCTAAACCCCGAGTTCCATCCTTTAATTGGCTGGTCATAAGTCGATTCTCACGTCAGCACAATAAGCAGCCGATCTGCATCCGCCTGCAAAGTAGAGTGTCCAGGGCTACCCACCATCTTATACATTCTGTCCACTGCACAACAAGATCTCCGAATATCCCAATCGGTACACGCATCGGCCAAGGCTCTAGTCTTTACAGATATCAACACTAAACATAACCATAAGCATAGTCAACCACGTGCCCTTACTGTCTCCTTTACTCTCAAGTTAGCAAGTTGTAGCCCGTTCTCAGATATCTATCATAAACGCACCCCCCTTTCGACGTCATGTTCGAGCTACGAGTCACACGATAGCGGCCTTAAGACTCCTAGCTAGCGCTAATGCAAGTGATTCGCATGCAATTGGAACGGGTTCGTAGATCGCGGACCCGAAGAGGGGTCGTGACGGGAACGAACTACGCAACATTTTCAGACATGTCGGTTCTGTGATATGCGTGGGACGAGAATGAAGTGTAAAATATCTCTATTGGGACGTTCGAAACCTGCAGCTGTCTGTGTCGACTCGATGTCCCCGCCCTCCTATTTAAGCCCGTTACTTTTCCAGGTTCTAGCAATTGCCAGGCTAAAGGTAAACCGTTCCTCAATCACACCACACACGTCACAGTCCGAAAATTCATCAGGAGCAAAACGATGACGAGCATCTTCTTGTAGGCCTGCACTGTTCTTCTTAGGAAAACGCAATGGTTGACACACCACAGCATCGGAATCACAGGCCACGTCGGCGGCGCAGTCGTGGAGAAGCTGACGGCAGCGTGTCCCGAAGTGCAAATCACCGGCCTCTTCCGCACAGAAGAGGGAGCATCCAGATTCACAACCCGCTTCCCGGCAGTCAAGGCCATGCTTGGCCACCTAGGCAGTCTTGACCTGATCGAGGGACAGTCCAAAAAGGCCAGCATCGTTATCAGTGAGTGCACTCACATCCTCTGATTACCTCCAGCCCAGTAGAAATCTTCAGCAGCAGACTGTTCTTACCATTGCCCTCGATCCGGGCGCTAGACTGCGCGCCAGACATCGGCTACAGCCAGGTGACGGACGCCATCGCTCGAGGTCTCGCAGCCCGACCCAGCAAGGGTTTCTATATCCACACCTCTGGTGCTGCCCTGATCTGGGAACAGCCCGGTGGGAGCGCGTGCGCACGAATCTGGGATGACGTCACGGACATCGAGGCCATCAAGACGCGCCCTCCCGGGACGGCCCACCGTGACACCGACGACCGCGTGAGGTCGTATGCCGCGACCATGAACGTTGCCATCATCGCGCCCACATATGTATACGGCCTGAGCCCGTCGACGGAGCATCCGACGTTCCTTACCCTGCCCGACGTGGTGTCGACGATGCGCACCCTCGGTTCCGGCTTTATGTTGGGCCCGGGTGAGAACAAGGTCTCGTTTGTGCATGCTATGGATGTGGCCAGCCTGTACGTCGCACTCGTCAAGGACGCGCTCGGCAGATCGAGCTTGGTGCACGGCGCAGAGGCTGGGAGTACCGCCCGCTGGGGCGTGGACGCATACTATTTTGGGTCGGACGAGGAGATCACCTTCCGTGAATTCATGGAGGCGTTTGTGCCTCTGGCCAAGAAAAAAGGCATCGTTGACTCGGAGGCGATTCAGTCGCTCGGTGCCAAAGGCTTGGCTGAGGCAGCCGAAAGCTCCGACGATCGGAAGCTGCACGAGTGGAGCGACCACATCATCGTCATGTTCGGCACCAATATGCGCTGTCGGGGCTCGCGGGGGAGACAACTATTGAGCTATGAGCCAAAGGAGATAAAAGTTGCCGAGTCGCTGCCGGAGACGTTGGACGTCTTTCTAGAGCGGGCTCAAAAAATTTAAGCTCTACCAAGCCGGATGCAAGGTCCTTTTTCTTTTCAACTGTAAAGAACGACTCCGCATTCTGCTGCCAATTCTCATCGCTTTCATAGGCCAAACGCCGGCCGGTGCTGGCATTAGCTCGGTATGTCTATCTTACTGCGAACGTGCTTCGGTGTGAGGTGATCCCTGTAATGTGCTTGTTCTTTCCAAATAGCCGGTGATGCAACTCTGCTGAGGGGCACGTTGTAAATACAGCCCATTTTATTGGGGCAATAATTCCCGCCTCCGATTTCCGACCATATCCGCCTTGCAGCCTTCCAGGGAATAACTCCCTTGCGTGAGCGAATCTTCACAAGAGTATAGACACGTGTTGTATGTTTAACTCAAGTGTCTCCACTATACATGATGGGGGGAAAAAAGAGAAAAAGTAACCTATAATCAAGTTTTGTTTGGAAGAAATTCGAAATATGTGAAATCGAGATGTTTGCCCAGCTATAAAGACGGGTATTAAACCTCTTCCCTGAAATAAAAAATGTCGATAAGAAAGAAGGAACGCTGTTTAGTAGACGGCAGTTGCACTGAAATCTTCACTGGGCGTGTCAACAAACCTGCAACTAATTCAAGATGCAATCCGTCTCCCTTAAGAACCTGCTGGTCTTTGCGGCCGTTGCATCTGCGCATAGCGCAGGCTCATCAGCCAGCTCCTCGACCAGCTCCTCGACCAGCTCTGCTATCCAAAACATGAAGGAGCACATCAAGCACGTCGTTCTCCTCGTCCTGGAAAATCGCTCCTTTGACAACATCCTAGGCGGCCAGACCCTTGCGGGCCTGGACAACCCTTACCACAACGGCCCCTACTGTAATCCATTAAACCTGACGGATGCGTCAAAGGGAACTGCCTGCTCTGGGGCCAAGGACTACGACTCTATTGCCGATGACCCAGACCATGCCGTCTACGGCAACAACATTGAGTTCTACGGGACCTTCAACCCGGACAATGAGGCCATCGCTTCGGGCAAGCTGGTCGCCCTTCAAAATGGTTTTGTGCACGAGCAGCTCCGGCTCTACGACGCCAGCGTCAACCAGACCACACTGTCGGAGCAGGTCATGAACTACTACACGGAGGATCAGGTTCCGGTGCTTACGTCTCTTGTGCAGAACTTTGTGACGTTCAACTACTGGCATTCGGCCATCCCGGGTGTGAGTATTTTTTTTAAGGGAGGGTTTTGTGACTCCCCATCACTATTCATTAAGGACAGCGCGTGGACAGCAAAGCTGATGATTGAGTCTGATTAGCCTACGGATCCTAACCGTATGGCTATTGTGGCCGGAAGCTCATTTGGTCATGGCAAGAACGATGCCGCCTTTTCGGCAAAGGGGTTCAATGAGACGTCCATCTTCCAGTCTCTGACTGAGAATGGCTACGACTGGCGCAACTACTACGATGCTGCCGGCGGTACAGGTCCGGAGGCGCAGTGGTTCCAGTGGACCTATGACGCGGGACTGGACACTCAGATCGTCGAGATGGACCAGTTCTACATCGACGCCGCTGCGGGCAATCTCACCAACTTCAGCCTGATCAACCCGTCTTGCTGTGGCGTCGGCACGACGTCTATGCATCCTACCGGTCTGGTGTCGAATGGTGAGGCACTCATCAAGGGTGTGTATGACGCCCTCCGGGCCAGCCCCAACTGGGACGAAACGCTGTTCATCATCACGTACGACGAGACCGGCGGCTTCCACGACCACGTGGTTCCGCCTCTGGCACCTGAGCCGGACAACTACACTTACACGGCCACCACTCCCGCAGGCCAGGACTACACGTTCCACTTTGACCGTCTGGGCGGCCGCATGCCGACCTTTCTCATCTCGCCCTGGGTGCAGCGGGCGCATGTGGAGGGCAAGGGTACGAACTCGGCCGGCGAGACCGTGTCGTACTCAGCCACGTCTATCCTGCGCACCCTCGGCTACCTGTTTGACTTTGAGCCGTACAACCCCCGTGTAGAGTGGTCCCCGTCGTTTGAGCACCTCATTACCAACCGCCTTCGCTGCCCAATCGATGAGCTCCCGGAAGCCACACCTTTCCGAGCCTGAGCAAGACATTGGGGGGCCGGGAAACAAAAAAAACCTCCAGAAATAACAGAGTAATACAAGTGCTTATGTGTTTTAGAGGGACATAGTTTAGAATGTGGAGGCTCTATGGTAATGGTTGCCAATACAATTCTCCTGGATAGTTTCAGCCGATAGAATACAGACAAGAAGATTGCAACAAAGCCGATTGATTGATTTCTGTCGCCTGTTACGCACTACGAAAGGTTGAGCGGCTTCTCAGTTGGTTATGTAAAATTTTCCAAGGATGTCTTAATGACGTATTCGATGAGACAGGCTGGTGAAGTCGACTGCGTGGCCCATTATGGTAGTTAGCAATAGCGGGGCGGACTCAACCATTTTCGGCAGGTTTGGACCGACCACAGCGCCGCCCGGTCGACCGGGCAATTGCTACTCCCTCTAGCAGAGAACACCAGCGGCCTAGTGCCCCTCCCTCACATGTAGCCAATTTTCAAGGCTGTGAGACAACTTGGGACATGGAGGTTTCTCAGCTTGTTGTGAGGAAAATGCTTCGAATAAGCTTCCTCGTATTCAAATTATGAGTCTGCATACATGCAATAAGTCCTCTAAAGGTGAAATGCCGTGTCTTTGTTATGTGGCAGTAAAATATAGTCAATAGCCTCTCGACTTGTACTGAAACCCGTCTTTTGTTTTAAGGATACACTAACTGTAGTCTCTGTGTTGTCATCGCTGTCACCGTCGCTGTCCCTTTTCTTCGGCAGGGCACTCGACATTTGAAATGTCCTGGGGTGACATAACTGCTGAAAGCAGCGTGCTTCTTGATTTGATGATATTAACAATCCATGGTAGATATACTAGTATATTATCCACTGCAAAGAGGGCATCAAAAAGCCACGACACGAAAAAGGTTTGCAGGAGACTATCGGCCATTCCAATATAGTGTCTTCTCTCTTCGACCAACACGCATTAACGAAACGAAATTTTTTTTGAGCGCACTTCTCAGCTTATTTTTACTTATAAGCTGGTGTCCAATTTGTTCATGAGCACCCCATCCGCGTATATTAACTTTTGCAAGATAACACACGTGTATCAGCGGCGAGTTTGGATTTGCTGCCGAGCGGCCCATCCCCCACAAAAGCCACCCGCTAGGCCACCCGCTAGGCCACCCGCTAGCTTAGCGCCACTCCCGACGGTACCTCGCGGTAGACCACGTGGACATCGGCACGTGTATATAAGTACCGCAGGAGGAAAGCTTGCTGGTGCATCTGCATAGCCGTCATCCCCATTCATGCACCCCTTCTCTTCCGCCATGTCCGTCAAGAACGTGCTCCTCTTGCTCGGGACGGTGCTGTAAGTGGCTGTCTATTTTTGTCTTGGGAGGGCTAAATCATTGCATCTCGATGCTGACAGGCGAATCTTCACAAAACAGCTCAACCGCAGCTGCCTCCGAGCAGTCCTGTGACACAGCTGAGACCGGCTACCAGTGCGATAACAGCATCACACATTGGTGGGGACAGTACTCGCCGTACTTCTCCGTGGCTTCAGATATCACCGATGAGGTGCCCGACTCCTGTGACGTGACGTTTGTGCAGCTGCTCGAGCGCCACGGCGCCCGCTACCCGACGTCGAGCAAGTCGACCAAGTATGCGGCCATGATACGCCAGGTGCAGAAGGGCGTGACTTCGTTCAGCAGCGACTACGCCTTCCTGGCCAACTATTCGTATGCCCTGGGCGCCGACGACCTGACGCCATTTGGCGCGCAGCAGTCGGCCAACTCTGGCGCCAAGCTGTACAAGCGCTACAAGACGCTGGCCGACAAGCTGACGCCGTTTGTGCGGGCCTCAGACGAGCAGCGCGTTGTCGACTCGGCCGGCAACTGGACCGAGGGTTTCTACGCAGCCAAGGCGGCGGCCAACTGTCGTAAAAGCAGCAGCAGTAGCCACATCAGCAACCCGTACCCCATTGGCATCCTGGAGATCAGCGAAGCCTCGGGCTCAAACGATACGCTGGATCCATCGACTTGTCCCGCGTTTGAAGATGGCTTTGACTCGACCATTGGCGACTCGGCCCAGGCCGACTTTGCCGCCGTGTTTGTGCCGTCGATCCGGACGCGCATCAACGCCGACCTTTCCGGCGCCGACCTGACGCTAGCTCAGACAATCTACCTCATGGATATGTGCCCGTTTGAGACCGTCGCATCCGACACGGGCGCTGTCTCGGCCTTCTGCAGCCTCTTCACCGAGGCTGAGTGGCACAGCTACGACTACTACCAGTCGCTCGGCAAGTACTACGGCCAGGGTTGGGGCAACCCACTGGGGGCTAGCCAGGGTGTCGGCTTCGTCAATGAGCTTATTGCCCGCTTGACCCAGTCGTCCGTCGTTCTCGACCACACCAGTGTCAACACGACGCTCGATAGCAGCAGCACCACATTCCCCGTCGGCGGCGACCACCAGATTTTTGCCGACTTTTCTCACGATAACCCCATGACGTCCATCTTCTCGGCCCTGGGTCTCTACAACCAGACGGTTGCACTGTCCAACACCACCGTCGCCGACCCTGTCCTGACTCACGGCTACTCGGCCGCCTGGACCGTCCCCTTTGGCGGACGTGCCTACATCGAGAAGCAGGCCTGCCGCTCCGGCCACGCCACCGTCACCGAGCACGTCCGCGTCCTCGTTAATGACCGCGTCATCCCTCTGCAGAACTGCGGCACCGACAGCCTCGGTCGCTGCCGGCTCGACGCCTTTGTCAACAGCCTCACGTATGCCCGCAGCGGCGGCAGCTGGTCGCAGTGCTACGTTTGAGAAATCGGTTTCTGTGCTGCGGTGCATGTACATGACGAAATAAAATGTAAAAGAATAGAATAGACGACGCTGGGTATCAGGCGATATGACACAATAATTACTGTAAAATACAGAAAGGGAGGAGACTAAGAAAAAGAGCTCTTTTCGTTTTCTTTCGTCTTTTCTCCTCTCTTTTTTTTTGGAAATGGTCCTGCCATTGCGATTCAATACCCTGATGGTCTGGCGACGGAGGTGCCATCCAGTTCTTGCAGCACGTAATTTGGTGGTAGTTCTTGTGGTGCCAGCGGTTGGCTCTCCTTGGCAGCGTTACCGCTGATCTCGTAAGGCACCTGCTGCTTTACTCCCTGATTGTTCTTTTTCCGCTTCCACAGAAACGTGGCCACGGCAAGCGCACAGAGCAAAACTCCCCCGACCACAGCACCAACCGCGATGCCGGCAATGGCCCCTTTGGTCAGGCCGCTTCCGCTCGATATCGATGACGCTGTGGGGGTACTGGTTTCGGTAGCACTGGTCACTGTGGGCGATGATGTGGGTGTTATCGTTGCTGTCGATAACTAAGATACGGGCGAAAGTGGACCTGGTCAGCCCCGAGTTTAAAGTGCAAAGAAAATGAACGGAGAGAGTGCCTGATTGACGTACCGAGCTGGTAGTGGTTGTTTCCGTTTCCTGATAGTGTATCAGGTAGGCATATGCATTCAATGCTCCCGTGACGCTCATCACGGTTCCAGTGAGGTTGGTAACAGGGGTCACCGTCAGAATCGCTGTCGTTTTCACTCCAATCTCGGACTTGCAGCGCAAGGTAGATTCCCATGCAAAGCTCGCCGTCGACTGGCATGTCATGAATCTGTTCGAGGCCCGTTAGAATGCCCCCTTTTGCAACTCTTTTGGCTCTCTAGCAAAGCAGTCAAGACAAATGGAAAAAGAAAGACCAACGCTGGACAACATGTCGCAAATGTTTGGGTCGTGCCACTTGTGACATTGACAGACGAACAGGCAGCCGTGTACCCGAGCGGACAGGTGCCCGGAGAGTAAAAGTTGGTCGTCTGCGGTTTATAGTTTGCAGGAAAGCATGCGTCTGTGGAAGCTGGTCCTTGGACGAGTATCCCGTTTGTGAGTAAGAAAATGTGGCCCAGGGACTTCTCGCATGCTGACGACGGAGTATAGGCCGTCAAAGGGCCCAAAGACATTGTTTGCCGAGGTGTTGCGGAAGGCCCGCCGGAGTGCTGAAGTGCTAGAGTGCGAGTGTGCTGAAAAGTTTGTGGTGGTTAGAAGGGACGCGAGGAGGAAGAAGAGCATTGAAGAAAATACTATGTAAGAAAATAAGCATAAAGGGGAGGGGGCACACTGCTGTTGTGAAAACCTAACACGTCAGGCAGCTAAGACTCTGGCCGCAGCATCCCCCCTGCTATTGTGTAGAAGGATGCTGCAGGGGGGAAGTCGCCAAGCAATTGGCTGGACATTACGACAAAACTCGTCGGCATTTTACATATCGTCAGCTTTACCAAATGCATTCTACCACTACGAGTGCGAGAGAGTGTGGTTGCCAAATAGATTGGAAAAGCAAGGACAATCTAGCGGTAAGTATATCTGGTCGCATCAGACGTTTGAGAGCTATTCAGCTCCCCCAGAAAGCATCTGCTGTTTTGTTCTAGACTTGGAGAAATGTAAGATGTCTTACGAGCAAAGCGGCTGTGTTTGGCAGTGCCAAATTTAAGGGCGCTTAAAAGTAGAAATTGTTTGAAGCTATGCGCATTTGTATTAGCGTCTATGGGTTCCCCAGCGGGGATGCAAAACGGCTTACTTTGGACGGCCAGAATATTCATCCGACGGGCGCAGGAGTCCTAAATTACGTACCTGAACGGTCCTCGTCGGCATGTGCCGAACCGCTGTTTTGTGCCATTGGCGCTGGCGGAGATTCTGCACCGGCCACTAGCTGACAAAACGGTCTGACACACGGTGGCACTTTTGGGCCAATGCACCCACTTCAAGTTCTTCCAGCATTGAGTACTGGTTTTGAGCGATCTAGCCGACAATGCAGATATCCATCAAGATCTATCAAAATCGAAAGCGAATCGGTATGTATGCAGATCCATGCGAACTTGTCGGTGCTCGTCCAAAGTAAATGCTTCTCCCCGCTTTTTGATCCAGACTCCCTCGCCTCATTATGTCCCACCAACGTCGGCAACCTCCGTTTTATTTGCTTTCGATAGTGGCGTATTAGGCCTTTGGCTATCTTTTCGGCACCGGCCTGGATTTTACACCTGATTGATTTATCTGGAGTAGCCCGTATCTATCGGCCGAAGGCTCGTTGACATACGTAGTAATGCGGATCTGTCTGTGCTTTCATGTTTGCTGCTAAACGTGGCATAGCCTTATCAAGCGTACAGGCCAGCCAGTGTCTGGCATTCGCTATGACCGCTACAACTAAAATTGGTTCACGCCAAATACGGTCGGATACCGCAACAGGCATAGAACAGGGGACCCCCCGTTTTGTCCTTTGTTCCTCTGTACCGTATAAGGAAGGTGGCCCAGATCACACTAGACGCCAGCCACCTTATAAATAGTAACAATCAGAGTGCGGCTGAAATAACATGTATTCCGCCGTATTTCCGGGTGCGACGAAACGCTGGACTTGAAGGGCAGAAGGCCGTACGGAATGCATTTTGTCATTTGACGCCATTTACAGTGTCTCCTGTATCTTTAATATTTTTCCACTAGGGCTTTTCTGCACTAAGATCCCAGATGGTGCGTTTCAACTGTGAAACACCCACGTGCAAAGGTGTACGGCGGCCCCGAAACATCGAGCTGCTCCCAGAGCAAGGCAAGATTAGGCCAGTCTTTTGATATCCACAGAGTGTATGCCTTCGTGGGTAAGAAAGATAAATAGACGCTTGCCTTCTGCCCTTTCAGGTGTAGATCAAAACTTGTTAGTATAAGTACAATCAAATCAAATTCATTCGCAATAAAACTCGCCCTCTTGTCGCCCAAGTCCTCAACATGGAGACCGACAAAAACCAGTTTGCGGTGCCGTACAAGGATGGATTTATCTTTCGGTCCACCAAGCTTCTCATCACATTCCTCGATCTGACACCGACTTTTAGTGTCTGCAAAGGCCTCCCGCATTGCACACTAGAGCACGACGGCGATGATGCCAGCTCACAGCGGAAAGAAGTGGTCCTTGGTCTCCTCAACCGCCTTCTCTCGACCGAGATCCCTTCTTCTTCGGTGTCGAGCCTGCTAAACGAGCTGTCCATCCGTGTCGTCTGCGACAATGCAGCATGCATCCGTGGCACGGCACCTGCGCTGCACCTGAAATGGTACAGCGAGATATACGTGCTGTATCTGCAATTGAGTGGGGTGGATCCGCAGATTCCCCTGACCATGCCAGACGGGACGACGAAGAGCTCATGGAAGAGGGCGCTCAGAGCTGCGTTCCAGGAACAGCAGGGATTGAACTCTGATTCTGAGCCCGAATCCGATTGTTACCTTCAGTCCGATTCAGAGTGGGCCGACGAGGAAGAGCTAGGCTCAGAAGATGAATTGTGGTCATCAGATTCGGAGTCGGAGTCGGACTACTCGTCTGAAGAGCTCGACTCGGGTGACGAATTCGTCATGGAAAGTGCAAAGCCCGCAAACGTGCTGCCAGCAAAGGATCCCCGACCTTTCAGGTTCGGGGCGGTACGGTCTCGTGGTAGCTCCTCGAGCCACATTCGCTCGCCCATGCCGCCTTTCACTTTTGCTTTGGACAAGGGGAAGGCGCCCAGCATCGTTTTCCGAGACGCCAATGACCCAAAATTGATGGAGGTGGAAAAGCTACCGACCTGTCTCAAGACTCAGGAACATCCAAGCCTGGCCATCCGCTCTATCCTTGCAGGAACACTAAGCATCCCCGCATCAGTTGACCGGACTGTCGACTCGGAAGACGCCTTGTGTGTGGTCAAGGTGGACAAGGAGCAGTGTGCAGAACCGCCCAATAATGCAATGCAGGCCATAGTGGATGCTGTAGAGCTTGAAGCTTCGGACGGGCCCAATGACGTTTTATCTGATACCCCGTCAGGTGTCAACGCCACGGAGTCTCCTAGAACTGGCACCCTTGCTGGCTTTCCGCATTTGCTACGCCCACCGCACTTATTGTGCTCTTGCTTCTACTTCTGCTGCGGCTGCTGCAGGAATCACCCAGCTCTGCCGTACTGGCAAGTCACTCACATGCAGCAGCTTCAAGATCTTTTTCGCGCTGCGAATGGGGCGAGCAGGGGCTCAAGGACGAATCTCCGGGACGAAGGGCTAGATCTGGAGGTAGTGGCATAAGCCATAGATGTAAGCAGGGGAAGTGAGACAGGAAGACGTGTGGTATACAATGTAAGACATTAGGTAACTGTATACTTCGTTAATTGGGCAGCTTGGCAGGACAGAAAGCTGTTTAGTGGGACAATTGAGCTATGCTCGTTTCTGTTTCTCGAGATTTACTTCCCAATTGGGAAACTGGCAGGAATCCAGGCCCGGCGATGAATCCGGACGCCTCCGAGATGTGTCTCTGGCCTATTGCGTGGTCTCTACCAGTCTAGAAGCTTGTCAGCCTGTCAGATTGTCAGCCTGCCAGTTAGTCGGTCTGTCCGCCTGTCAGACTGCTCCTGCATTGGCACACGCATATGCTGTCACGTCAGTCCCGGAAAAACAGAGAGGGGAAAACCTAAATGCCACAGAAGCATGCGGACGCCTTCTCCAAGGCTGAGATTTGGCTTAGCGGCCAGCCAATCAGCCATTCGCCAAGGATTATTGCTGACGGCCGTGTGGGTCAGTCAGATCATCGGTCAGCCGACGGGGAAGTAGCATTGAATCGGTGGGTGTGGTCTAGTTTATATCGTCTCTCGTCCGTCCGTTAGTCTTCTCTAATATAGCTTGCTTTCGTCTCCTCTTCCCTTCCCTATCTTCTCTTCTCCTCTCCTGTCCATCTTCCCATCCCATCCTTAATCCTTCACCGCATATGGCTACCCCCAAAACTCTCATCGTCTGCTGCGATGGCACATGGATGAACGCGGTCAGCAAGGGCAGCGCCGGACGTCCGTCGTCCAACGTGTCCCGTCTGACCAGGGTGTTGCGCACTAGCTCCCGCTCCGGCCGCCCGCAGGTGGTGCTCTACCACCCCGGTGTTGGGAGTAGCGGTCAGCTCTTGGACGCTGCTATGGGCGGCGCCCTTGGCCTCGGACTCGAGCAGGATATCCGCGAGCTCTACGACTACCTGTGCATCAACTATGTCGACGGCGACGAGATCGTGCTCGTCGGCTTCTCGCGCGGCGCATTCACCGCGCGGTCCGTGGCCGACCTTGTCGCATCGGTCGGCCTGCTGACCCCCGATGGCCGTGACCGGTTTTCGGACATCTTTGACGACTACGAGAACATGGGCAGCGTCCGCCGTGACCCGTCCGCCTTCCTGTGCCCGGGCCTGGCCCCTTATCGCGGACAGAAAGGCGTGGCGCTGATGCGGTGGGAGCACGACCGGAAACTGCAGTACCGGGCATGGCTGAAAGAGGTATTTCTTCTTTTCTTTCTTTCTTTATCATTCTTTCTATAATAATTCTTTCTATAATAATTCTTTTTCTCTTCACCCTCTCACTAATCCCCAGAACCATTACACCCGCGACACCCACGCCGACGGCTCCGACATCACCATTAAGGCCCTCGCTGTCTGGGACACCGTAGGCAGTCTCGGCATCCCGGCTGCTCCCCTGATCGGCCTCCACGGCAGCTCCCAA
This sequence comes from Leptographium procerum, assembly GCA_000806385.1. Taxonomy (NCBI): domain Eukaryota; kingdom Fungi; phylum Ascomycota; class Sordariomycetes; order Ophiostomatales; family Ophiostomataceae; genus Leptographium; species Leptographium procerum. The sequence goes on from JRUC01000001.1 coordinate 92,906, forward strand.
CAATAAGTTGCCCCCCCCCTTCCCACAACTCCGTACCATCTACTAACACAACCCACGTGGAAGTTCACAAACACGCACATCTCAGCCCGCGTCGAGCACGCCTTCCAGGCGCTCGCTCTCGACGAGCCGCGCTATGACTTTCTGCCCTCTTTGTGGGAGCGTCTCCCTGATAACACCGTCACCCAGCTGAAGCAGGTCTGGTTCCCCGGCGCCCACTCCAACGTTGGCGGCGGTCTTTACGACCAGCAGATTGCCGATATCACGCTTGCCTGGATGTGCGACCAGCTGGCCACCGTCGGCGTTGAATGCGAGCCCAGTCGCATGGCCGCCCTCTTCCACGATGGCCTACGCTATGCTGCCGCCCATCCGCTTCCCTACGTGCCTGTTCATCTCTTCCGCCGCCCGGTGCTGCCGTGGGCATCTGCATCCTTGGACCTGACTAGCAGCAGCAGTCGCGAGAAGCGCGACACCGCCGACTGCCCCGGAAAGTACGACAAGAACCACCACCACCCGGACGGCCCGCCGCCGCTCCTCTGGCACACTGCCCGCCCATGGGCCCTTGGCCAGACCCGCTGTCCGACCAGCCGGCTGCAGCTGGCCGCTGGCCGCACCGTCCGCCAGCCAGGCCGCTTCGTCCGCGTCGACCCCGAGACCAACCGTGCGCTGCCCGACGAGCCTCTCATCCACACGTCCGAGCGCATCCACGCTTCCGTCCGTGTCCGCCTGGCCTGTGCCGGCCTCTGCATGGACGACCGGCACGAGTGGACCTGCGAGGGCTTAACGGGCCGCAAGGGTGACGGTGACCACGACAGCGTCGACTACCTCGGCAACGTCAACGTTGACATCGACCTCGGTCCTGGCGACCAAAGCCGTGACCGGCCGCCGACTTGGCGCCTCGAACGTGTTCGCGATGTTCGCGACGCCCGCAATTTCCATGGCAATGCCTTCCCCAAAGACTACTCTGACCCTGGCTCGGACCCCGACTCGGACTCAGACTCGGCTGATGGCCTTTACCGCTTGAGCAAAATCGACACTGCCGGTCAGTGGCAGTGGGTGTTCAACAGCACGGTGCGCCAGACCGCCGGCGGGCAGCTGCCGCCTGTCACAGTACTGCCCGAGGAGCCGCCCACCGGCCATTGGGAGCGGCTGCTGTTAGGCATGACCACCGGACATCAGGATGTATTTTCTTGGGCCTCGGCCAACCCGCCTCGTCATCTTGGATGAAGAGTCGGGGACTTTAGGGACTGTAAATGTTGCTTCGTTGTAGTTGTATTCACTTTACTTTTGCATATGCCTGAATGAGCGATTATTATTTTGTCTGCAAGCTTTGCCGGTGATCTAGCAATCTAACAAACTGGTACATTATGAAAAGAGCATAGAAGCTCGTGCACGACAACAGAATAAAGCTAAACCATGTAAAGGCAGCCCACCCGCAAGTCACGGCACCACAATCGCCCCGTCCTCTCTCCCTCCACATCCTGCTCTGGCCCAGAACTAAACGGATTCATTGAACGGATAAATCAGCCGGTCGACATAGGGGATATTCAGCTCGGACTCTGGGTACAGGTCTGGCCATCTCTGCAGCACTCGACGGAAGATGTCCGTGATGCTCTTCTCCTCCTGTGAGCCTTGTCCGTGGAGGGAAACTCGATAGCACTCCTCTTGAAGGCAGCCGGGTCCGATAAGTGATATTCCTCCCTGCCCGGCTCGCAGCGGAGGCACATTGCGAGCCCAATGTATCCGCCGGGGAGCTGTGCCTCGAGAGGGAGGGAGCGCAGCCAACCCGGCCTTGAAGCAGCTCTTGAAGTATTCCCGCGTGAATCCGGTAAGCTTGTCGCTGGCCCGGTTTCTCACCTGAACCAGCAGCGCTCCCATCTTGCTCTCTCCGCCGCCAACTCCGGCGCCTACCTGGATGGGTATAAGAAGGTCAATTCCCGGGCAGTTTTCTGGCAGGATGAGGGCCTGCCCGCGGCAGTAGGCCTTCTTGGTAATTGCTTCATTGGGTCTCGCCGAAAGTCGCACAAAGTGGTTGAAGAATACCCTGCCGCCCATCAAAGCGCCTCTCCGGAGTGCCGTATCGAGCTGGCTCCAGCTATCGTTGCCAAGCAGCGTCTGCCAGAAGCAAGACAGTGGAACTGGGCCTGGAAGGTTCTGAAGGGGCTTTAGAGTGCCGTCGATGGCAAAGAGAAGCATCAAAATGGAGACTTGCTCTCCCACGTCCCCAGGGCTCACACTGCCGCCAGCAATGCTTGAATTCTATGTGCGTATCGCCATGTTCCGGGCCTGCATGTTCTGTAAGATCCTGGATGCCGCGTACGCTAGCAGCGGCTCTCTAGGCTGCGTGCTGACGAGACCGTCACGTTCCTTTGCAATGGTCACAACATACCGCAAAAATCAGACACGAGGCTCTCGGCAAGTGAAGCCTGCCCAGCCTAAAATTTCACCCTTGTCGAGAGGAGGGTTAATGTCTCGGGCATCGGACTCCTTGGTAACAGAAACAATCGGGTTTCCCGTCATCTTGTCGAAACCGAGCTTTTCCATCGAAAATTCGATAATGTCCCTGACCGTACACCTGGTCTCAAGAAACGCGCCCCATAGAGGTCGCTACAGGCGAAAAAATTCCGACACAGCGGCTTCACTGCCGTTAGGTTCCGGTATTCATGTGCACCGGCACCTTGATGTTGGACCTTGTAGGATATACAAGCTCTTTGTCTGTTTGCACGTTTACGCATAAGATGAAGGATCTGTACTTTGTGGCGGATTCAAATGACGGAAAAGCTTTTCCCTGTCCCCGAGGAGCCGACAACGTCCGTATACAGGGACAGCAAAACCCATCTGGGCCTCTACGTACGTCTTGTATCGGTCTAGAATACCCGCAAGAATGCCGGCGCTGAGCAAATCTTCTGAGTGCTCAGGTTTTCTTTCCAGTATAGCAAAGTCACTCTCGACTTTCAGTCCTGGCTTAATCCAGGCATCTCGTTGTGAATGCTCGGTGACAAGCGTTCAGTTCTTGTTTTAGCCGAGAAGAACGTAATATGCCAGAGGTCGACATCTCTGTCACACATTTCTTTGAGATGCTTCTAGGAGCACCAAATGTGTAAAATTCGGCAGAGAGGTTATTTTTCGCTACTAGTTTGGCCGTCTGAGTATGATTTCACGGCGACATGAACACGTCGAGTTGCTACCAAAGCGGAAAAATGGCAGCACTCCGGGTGCGCCGTGTGTATGAAGATGCAGAATGCGATGTCGCGTTCCAGACAACTAGGGGAGAAGAGGTGAGAGGTGAGTATATTTAGACACGATCAAACAACTTTGCTTGCCGTTATAACGACGAAAGGAGGGAGGAAGTCAACTATGAACCACTCACAGCTCTTTTTGGTCCGCTGTTTCTGTTCCCGTTTGGTATCGCACCGCAGCCTGTAAAGCAGCGCCGTTGGATCATTCTAGATATCAAGAAATATTGGGTGAGTTGAGGTATAACGGAGGAAGGAGAAGAAGTAGAGAGGAAGAATACAAAACCCGCACTATATACATACGAATGACGATAGTGACGTGGTAGACAGGACAATGGGTTGATGGCGTTGTGAAGGGGAGGCAATGAAGAGGGAGCACTGAGACAGTAGTGACACAGGTCGAGATAATTGTTTTTAAGTAGAATTGAGGACTAGGTGAGGTCGGCAAGAAGAAGCCCGTAAGAGCCCCTCACAACCTTGTCTATTACTAAGACTGACATTGCCTCAAAGCTTGTCTTAGGTAACGTGTACTACCACATGGCTACCCGTTTCCACGATAATGCACAGTTGGAGAATGGGAAAGAAAAAGCAGTCCAGTCTTCATGTCTCATGAGCTCTGAACACTCCTTTAGCCCCTGGTAGTATCAACCGTGAATTCTAGGGAGCGATCCTCGTGTCGAGGAAGCTCTGCAAGTCCGTATCGTGGTGTCTGTATGCTGCGGAGAATCTCATTTCAGCTTACAGTACAAAATATGTCACTATTTGATAGATCTTAGGACCGGACTGGACGGCCGTACCTCCATGTTACAATACCCCTGCACGTGGACTTGCAATTGTTCACAAGTCTGAGTGTTTGCTCAAGGAGTTCTTTCTGGCAAATGGCTTGGCAGCTTGATGAATGGTTGCATCTGTCTCGGATTTTGGCGAGCAAGGCAGATGAGGTGTTGTTGATACTCTGAACTGCTTCTTCTAGTCTGCTGACGCAGTGGTCAAGTCCATTCTGAAGATCGAAGGATGGAGTGGCAGCGATAACCACGAGATTTTCGAGAAAATTGTCTCGCTAGCAAATGTGATTAGCTTGCGATATATATTTTTTTGCGAAAGATATATCGTTACCAGCTCCTTTTTGAGGGACACAATGTCGTTGTTTCTAGGAAGCACATTGTAAGCAGATATCTACTTTCGGCGTATGGAAATCGACTTACATCCAGAGCAGAGTGACTGTGTCTTCTCGTAGCTTTCTCATTTCAGAAGACTCCATCAGATCATTGGGAAGTTGCAGACGATTGGCGTATCTGAATATGACTTATCAGAACACAACATTCTCCAGTGCCAACAAATGGAATTTTCTTACTCCATAAGGGCAACGACCTGTCCCATGCAGCATCTTCCATATCTGTATTTGCAGTAAGAGGCATAGTCTGGAAGCTCTTCCTTGTCTCGGTATTGCTGTTCGGCCTGATAGCCCCGCGAGGTTGCAACGAGCTCGGTCCAATAGCGACCGCATTGCGCTTTTTCTGGTTATTTTTGGAGCTATCATGTATGGGTCTGGAACGTGTACTGACCGATAGTGTATCTCTGTCGCATGCCCTTGCCGAAGGCACGGAACGCCTCGACGGGTTTTGTGCTTCGCTCCTCCTCCGTGTTGGCGACACCTGCAATAGAGCAGCTACCCTCGACGAGGTTCAGAACATCGGACCACAAACTGGTAAAGCTTGCCTCCCGGTATTCACCTGGGGCCGTGATATGATCGATTTCGTCATCGACCAAGAACATCCAGCAGACAAAATACGTCAGCTCAGCCAGGATCTCCCGCTCGGCAAAGGGATAACAAGCAGAAACATAGGTGCCCAGCATATTTTTGGTAAGCTTCGCATTTACGCGTGGAGACACCGTGTACCTACAAATGGATTAGCGTCATGGCAGTCCTCTTGCACAGAACAAGAAGAATGGTGTAATACACACGTTGCAAGGATGTCGTCCACGACGGCCTTTACCTCATCTTCGTTGGGGTTGACTCGTATCTCCCACTCTTCAAGAAGTCTTTCGATGTCCGGAATTCGAACTTTTTGGCCCTGAAGTATGGCGAGTATTTTTTGTCCCTCGATCAATTCCATTTTACTTGCAAAAGCGCGTCGCCACGAGATGATTTTGGATGGGGGAGGTAGGCAGAGAAAGGCACTAATAGGAAAATAGATATGCCAAGAAGACCACTTTTCAGATCAAGGGCAGTATGCCAAGAACATATAGTGCTGAATTCCGTCTGGGTAATTATCAAGATACTCTACATAAGATCACTCCGACATCAACTAAATGATTAGTTGTCACTCTACGTCCGCTGATCTACATACCGGTCAAGTTTTTTAGCCAGTAGTATTGTTTGTTCTATCTGATCTCATAGCCAGATGCATGTTCCGCTAATACTCTGACAAGTCAGCTTTGCATGATAACAGTATCGTCAAGGGGTGCTGCGAGTGTGCCGCGACGTTTTGTGGCGATAAGGTATGTCCAATCGTTTCTGGGGAGTTACGCACGGTTCTCGGGAATGACAAGGTCGATCGGCGTTGTGTAGTTGGCAAGGAGTGAGATTGGCAAGGAGTGAGACATAAGTAGTGTTGTGCCGATTTGGGGGCAGATTGTGTGTTATCGCACCAGTCCGTTTCATTTACCCGAGGTTTTCCTTGAACCCCTCAAGAATATCCCATCAATACTTAACAAGAAGGTAGTCATAGCACCATTCAAGTACCAATGCCTCCGAACCCTATCAGTGATGACAATGTAGCAGTGTGTACCGCTATGGCGGCTGGGACGTATTTAACTACGATCCTAGGAAGAATACGACGCTCAAGGAAACATGGCCATAGATACCTAGATGGCTGAGGGTAATTTTTGCGTTCTATTCCACGTTGGTACTACAGTGATGTAATGATCCTGTTAGATATCCGCTGTTATAGCCATACAGATTTTTCTCCGGGCCGTATACTACCCTCCATAATTTCATCATCGAAGCTATCAGGCCATCATCTTGGTATTCGCTGCAGTGCGAGTCACAGATCGGAGGTTAAGATCCGCGATAAGAAAATCCTTTGATTTTTCGTCCTGAGCCTTCAACCAATCGTTTGATGGCACCGAAATGTTAATCAACCTCATATGATAGGCGTCTTGAAACGATGCGCAACATCGTGTTCCGGATTTCTGCAAGTCCACATATGAAGGACAACAGCCAATTTTTTGAGTTCTTAGCAGTTGTAGGTGTTGCCATACATTCATAGAATATCAGAGTCTGATAGCTGCCAGGTGCTGGGCGGCCGAGATATGCAGTCTGGCCTAGAAAGCTGCTTGAGGAAGGAATGGCAGATACTGTCTGCCGTTGGGGAAAGTGGGAATACGTGTGCATATGATACAACAAGCAAGATGACAACAAAGGCCCCAATACAAAGGTGAAAGTACCTCTTCACACCAACCTACCCTGCGTACGACCTAAGGGCCCAAGCTGTAGTTGTTTCGACAGTTTTGAGGTTCCTTACTATTTTTTTACCTTTCGGTACCCATCACTTGCACTCTATCGTAGTGAAATAGTGCATCTACGATAAATGGGCTTGTGGTTTAGTGGTATAATACTCCCTTAGCATGGGAGTGGTCCAGGGTTCGATTCCCTGCAAGTCCATGTTTTTTATCGCTGGTAACTTTTTGCCCAAGATATTTTTTTTTTGCATTCGTGTTCAAGTATCACTGCGCTAGTAAGTGGACTGTAAAACGGAGACCAGAGCGCTGCACATGGAGAGGCTTACCGTTCACTGTTCAGCCTTTCTCCCAAGCTCGAATGGCCAATGCACATCGGCCGCGCACTCAACAACCACAAAGAATGCATGGCCTATTACGGTTAGCTTCAAGACTAATTATCTCCCTACCCTTGGTAGGATGTGTAATAACTAGTGTTAGTCTGCCTAGACACACCCATAATTAAAGAACAAATTCTAGACGAAAAGACTTTAGAAACCCTTCACAAAATTGCACTCGTGATTTCGAACAAGTTGGAAGCTGGCTTTTAACAATATTGTCGTGGGGCATACGAAAATGAATTACAGTTTGACCGGCAGAATAAGGGCGGTATTCCATTGTAGGCTTAGTGGATTTCCGGCACAATTAAGCTATGATTACTCCGTACTCTGTTCGAAATGGCCATCCTCGTCGATCAATGGACGGACCACCCTTTGACTCCCGTTGACCAGGTCAGCAGAGTCTATAAAGGGTTGCAAAGGGCGCTAGGCGGTGTCATTTTTCTGTTGCCGGAATGCAACAGTTGGGCCGAAGAGTGCAATGGCTGCTGTTCAGCGACATCCACTTTAGGCATCAGGACCTCGACCGCATCCAGCAGACGGCACAATGGATCACGGCCCTGGCGCGACAGCGCCGCGTGCAGAGAGTAGTCATTTGCGGGGACCTCCTGACGAGCCGTTCAACACAGTCGACGCAGGTGCTTTCGGCTTGCTACCGCTTCCTCAACGAGCTCAGCGACGCGGGGCCGCATATTCACGTCATCCTGGGCAACCATGACTTGGCCTTTAAGCACGACTACCAGACTACGGCCCTAGAGGCACTAAGGGCAAGCCGCCTGTCTCCGTACGTGTCTGTGCACAGCAACGTGTCTACGGCCAAGTGGGATGGGCGGCGGGTGCTCCTGCTGCCATTTCGAGAGGACCAGGGTGAGCTGGTGAGTGCAGTGGCCGCCATGGACGCCGCAGAGGCCCGACAGACGGTAGCTTTTGCCCATCTCGCCATCCACGGCGCCATAACACAGCGCCACGTTGGCGGCAGCGCAAGCTCTGTCACGTACCGCGGCTTGACGGGGCCCGGCGGGTTCGCCTCTCTGGCCCGCACCTTCACCGGCCATTTTCACAGCCACCAGACGATCTTCCAGCGGATCAGCGCCAGCACCAGCGTGCAGCAAGGGAGTGTGAGCGGGATGGAACATGGTGACCCGTTGCACGGCAGCATTGTCTACCTGGGCGCGCCTCTGCAGCTGACCTGGGGCGATCTCTACGACGAACAGCGCGGCGTGGTTCTGCTGGACCCCGACACTCTGCAGCACGAGCTCGTCATCTCTCCATGCGGGCCCAGCTACACCACAGTCGACGCCGGGCACGCTCTGCAGGAGGAAATTGACCTCGCGAACATGCGAGGGAAGCACGTGATGCTTACAGGGGATCTCAGCCGGCTTACGTATGTCACCGCACGTGATAGGCTTCTGGCCCACGGCGCCCGGAGCGTACGGAGCTGGAATCCTCGCGGCCCGGTGCTGCGGGAGCCGCTGTACGCTCGCGGCGGCCTAGGTGCTACCGTACCAGCTGGCGATGCCGGCGTGGAGGAGGCTGTCGAAGTGTCGCCACCGCAAGTTGTGGTAGGTGCTTCTGGCGCGCAGCCTACAGGCCGTGCTGCTGCGAGCCTGCCTGTGCCAGCGCCTCGGCTGGATCTTGCTGTAGAAGTGCGCAAGTATGTGGGCCTGCTAGACTTGGAGAGCCCGTTAGTCGAGCGGTGTGAGTTGCTGATCGACGTTGGCCAACGGCTTGTCCGCATTGCCGGCCAGGGCGGCGACGGGACGGATGGCCACGGGAGCAGCAGCAGTGGCATCCTCCCAGAAACCTTTTTTGGGCCTGTGAATACCACGGCAATGGGCCGGGCGAACAGCTCCGCCGGTGGCGAAAAAACAGCGCGCGTTTTCGTGGCTAGACCGCGATCGCTCACGATGACCAACTTTCTCGGTATCGAGGGTCGGCTGCGGCTGAAGCTGGGCCGGGATCTGCCGCGTGGGCTGGTGGTGCTGTCGGGCGAGAACGGCGCGGGCAAGAGCACGATCATAGAGGCCATGACGTGGTGCCAGTTTGGACGGTGTATCCGCAGCGGCATGGCGGCCGACGACGTGGTCAACGACACGGCCGGCCGCGACTGTAGCGTCGAGCTGGCCTTTGACAACGGCTACACGATCACGCGATACCGGCGGCACCGGACGCTAGGCAACCGCGTGCTCGTGTCGCTGCATGGCGAAGCCCAGACGCAGCTCGAGCATGCCCACGCGCGCAACACGCAGGCAGCCATCGACGAGCTGCTGGGAATCGACTATGAGACCTATGTGCGGACGGTCGTGCTGGGCCACGAGAGCGCGACGAGCTTCCTCAGCGCGAGCCCGGCCCAGCGGCGCGACCTGATCGAGTCGGCCCTCGAGCTCACGGCTCTAGATCGGTGTGCCACGGCGTCGCGCGACCTGCTCCGAGACATGGATGCCGATGCGGCCGCCCTGCAGGCGAAGCAGGGCGCCCTGGCACAGACGGCCGCGCTCGCACAGGGCCGGCTCCGGGGGCTGCGAAACACACAGGCGCGCTTGGCACGAGATCTGCAGGCAGCCACAGCAGCGACTGCTGCGAGTTGCAAGGCGCTGGGAATCCGAGGAGACGGAGAAGACGCAGAAGTAGACGCATCGGAGCTAGATGCCAAATTTGGGGAACTGCGATCGCGTATCACCGCGCTGGACGACCAGATGGCAGTGGTGACGCGCATGGAGGACGACATGCTGGCCCAGGTCCGGCTAGTTGATGCGTGTGCTGCGTTCCGTGAGAGGCAAGCAGATCTGCTCATCCAGCTTGCGGAAGGCGAGCAGCGGCTTGGCCGTCTCCAGTCTTCGATCTCAGAGATTCGCCGTCAGAACGTCAATCTAAGCTCAGAAATGGGCCAAACAAGTCAGACGGATCCAGGCCTATTTCTCCGTCTCGCCCAGACTTTCTGCCGCATAGAGTCCCGGCTGGTCGTGTTTGCTGAAAAACGGGTTTGGGGCAGCAATATCCTCCTGCGGCCGCTTCTTGAGGCTTTGAGGGGCGTGATACACTCGCTACAGAGTACAAAGACTGCGAGAGCCGCAGAAGCAGAGAAGTCGAGCCGGGCCTACTACCAGAAGTTGGTGGGCAGCTTCGAGCAAGACATCGGGGCCACGAAGCGGAGTATCTCCCTTCTCCAGGACCGGATCGACCCGGGAAAGCTTGCCCAGAGCATCGCCCTCGACTATGGCGTGGAGGAGAGTGATCTGGGTAGAGCCCTCGCAGACCAGGCCGCTCCGGGTCTCTCGGACCGCAAAAACTTGCACCAGAAGCGCGCAGACTTGCAGCAAAGCCGCCAGGAGCTGCAGCAAAAACACGAAGGACTGCGCCGGCAGTCAGACGAGTGGGCGCCAAAAGCCAAGGCGTACGAGCGGGCGCGACAGGCTGTGGCCGCCAAGCAGCAGGAGCTGGCGACGTATGCACGGCTAGCTCTGGACGAGGAGGCCGGGCTGGCCAAAGTGGGTGCGCAGCAGCAACAGCTAGGCAGAAGCATGGCCGAGCTGGAGGGCAATCGTGAGCTGCTCGCCTTTTGGGCTTCGACGCTGGCAAAAAAAACATACCGGACGACGTCATCGGCTGCAGAGCAGAAGGGGAGCAAAAGAGGAATGGCGGCAAAGGCAGGAAAAAGTGGAAAAAGTGGAAAAAGCAGCACTCGTACCACGTTCCGGGAATACCTGCTGGAGAAGAGCCTGGACGAGCTGAACGGGCTGATGGCCGAGGTCCTGACGGTGTTGTATGAGGACACGCGACACGCCAGGACCATGACTACTGGCATGCTGCGCTCGCTGCTGGCTGATGGAGGGGAAGCCGGGGAGACGCGTCTGCTGGACCGAACACTGCAGGTCGGCGTCGGTAGAGAGAGAGACAAAAAGGACAAAAAGGACGGGTGCGGCCTAGCCTATGGAAAACGGAGCAGCGGCGAGCGCAAGCGCATGGACCTCGCGCTCTTTTTTGCGCTCGTGCAGCTGGGCCAGGCACATAACACACACCGCGCGCACTACCTGCTGGTGGACGAGGTGCTTGACAGTCTGGACGCAGCCGGCCAGGCGGCTGTTATGCGCTGGTGCAGTCTGATGGGGACCGGAGCAGGGGCCGAGGCGCGCTCTGACCTTGTCCTCGTCGTCACTCACAGCCCCTTCCTGGTCCGGGACGGAGAAACAGGCGAGGGCAGCACCTATGCGAGAATTACAGCCCGCGTGGGCAGTCACGGGACGGAGCTGCTCCTCGAAGGGCGGCTAGTTGGGCGAGAGAGCCCAGAGGAGATGTCTTCCGGAGAGGACAGGTTTTGAACTGGAAGTCTGAAGCAGAAAGAAGGAATATCTGACCAGACAGAGAGCCATCAGCGACGGCGCAGATAAACCCCGACTAAATTGTTGTCACGGCCTACCAGTCTTTCGTACTGCTCATCCAAAAGATTCGGTTGGTGCTGCTTATTTGTCGTATTCATATCGTCCGGACCAGCAGCTTCCGTAAACTTTATTGGCTAGCCATAGGAATTGGATGTCGGTGTTTGGAACGGCAGACACTTGTCTCTCAACCATTGGAGACGAATGTATCTTGCTTATGCACACGTCTCAATGCATCCCTCCATTACAAAGGAGGTTGCGTCACTCATTAATTCAAGGCGACACGCCTCACAAAGCGACATGGCCCCCCCCCCAAAAACGTGAGAGCCTACTTGCAAACGGTCCATAGCTGTTCTAATTGCATTAACTCTCATGTTATCGCCATGGTTTGGGAAATACAAAAAACTCTTGAACCGGTTCTTCGAGCCTCTTATGCTGTCGATGGTCTTAGGCCAGGTTCGCGGAGATCGCCCATTACAATTGCCCAGGAGTGTCTACCGGCAATTTCTAGATGATCTCGCCCTTCTATGCGAGTTCGAAAAAGGCGGCGACGCATGCACGGCCATCGGCTGCGAAGACCGTCCAGAGGCCACCGTCTTTTGGGTTGCTGCAAACACCAATGCCTCCGGAAAGATTGTGCCCTTTCTCAGGGCCGTCCTACACGACCTGAAAGCTATCTCGCCACTCCTTGGCGACGACGCCGAGACAGCTGAGAGGACGGCCATGCTTATAGACAGATGCACCAAATTTGCCGCACCAAAAATCAAAAGTCTGACTCGTCTTCTGGAGAGACATCTCGAGACCTGTGTGGCGAGACTGGAAGTCTTTGACTCGCCAGCAGACACGTCTTTGGCAACATGGCTTCACACAATCCTGGGATGGCCCAAAGACCCCGATGTCTTCTGCAGACTCGCCCACGAGTCTAGGCACTCTAGCTATATGGAGCGGATGAGACAGCTAGACGAGGAATCGGTTCGCGCCGATCCAGCGACAGGTCGTGGCATGCGATCGCCTTTTGGCCAAGCCCGGCACTATATTGGCCGCCTCTGCCAGTTTGTGAGCGCACCACAGAGGCTTGTCGGCGCGCTCTCGTCTGCCACCCTGAGTGACCTGGTTGGCGACGAATTTACGGTGCGGCCGATCACCCCGCTGAAATGCGTGCCTCGTCCGCTGTCGGATGACTTGAGTCTGGACGCCATCTGCTCGCGGATGCTGCCGAAAAACAGCTCTGAGCTGCCCCTTGTCAAAGAGGCGCTTCACGAAATGGACCGGAAGCACGGGATCTTGCAGACGATGAAGAAGCACTACACCTCCCCCACCTTCAAGCCCCGGGTTCATGCAGAGGTGCAGATGCTCGAGACCTTTTACGAGGGTAACCTGCAGTGGACGCACGGTGACAAGTACATTGGCTGCAGCAAGCCGGCCTGCCTCTGCTGCAAGCTCTACCTCCGCTACCACCCGAGCCATCCGTCAGAGCCGGACTCGCACGAGAAGGTATACAAAAACTGGGGTCCTGTCTGGCTGCCTGGCGGCGTTAAAGACAGCCGGTACGCACACCAGAGAGACATTCTGAATGAAATGGTAAAGCATTTTCGCCAGGACGCCCTAGAACAGCTGAAAAATCTCGGAGGACCGCGCCGGTATCATGCGGACTCACGGACAGGAATCACCAGTGACGGGCCCGTCGATACGGATGGTAGACTGCATGAGGACACCGCTTTAGGGATTGGGGAAGCGTCAGATTTTTCAGATATGGACAGCGATGGTGGAACACTGCTGTAAACCTTGTGTGGCAATGGGCTGAAACCAAACTCTACCAACTACATTGAAAGAACAACAATCTTGTTGTCTTATGAACTCTGAGCCATCTAAGATAACCTAGAGCTTCTTCACTGGCTTCTCCTGGAGCCAAGTTATCTCACTGCATAAGCTGACAGCTCAATTACATGTGGTGCACGGCTAACGATGAAGATGACAGGGTCAGTCATTGAGGAGTGACTAGTTCACTGCTTCTTTTTAACAAGATATAGTAGCTCGAGATTACTTGTTTCTGGCACTTGCATATGCACGTAGACCTCCCCAATTGCTCTCCCCGCCAAATCACTTGCATCCCGCTGAAATCTCGCCCCTCTTCCCGTTCGGATCTCCCCTAAATGCCATGATCAACACAGCCCGTTATTGCACTTGGGGCTGCTGACAAAGTTGTACGTCAACATGCCGTCATCGACGTTGTTGTCTGACGGATAATAGTACGGAACAGAACCGCAGATTTTGCACCCGTGCTCGGGGATGTAGTGAGCGAGGCCTTTTATGTTCCGGCCCGGTGCGCCGTTTGTCTTTTGAAGGAACGCGCAGATCCCCGCGGGCGTGCAGGCAATATGCTCGCCGTTGTTGTACCAGCGGTTCTCGTCAATGCCGTTGATGAAGTATGTTAGCGTCTCGGCTTCGTATGTGTTCTTGTCGCCGTTGTAGGTGCAGCGACCGCTTCCTCGACAGTTGATTCCCAGGCCTTGCGCCGGAGCAGCAGCTAACAGGACAAGTGCTAGGCAGGCTAGGACTGGCTTGAGAGAAGGCATATTTAAGTGTGTGGGTGATAATGGGCGGCAGTGGAAGTGGAAGTGGAGCTGTTCTGGGGGATCGTTTTTTGTGAAGAGGATGTAAAAGTGCAACCTGCAAAAAAAGTAAAAATAAAAAAACAGCACTTGGTCAACGTTTGAAGTTTGCAGAATCACTCATATATACTCGCCAAACTAGCAGCTTGAGGGATTGCGGGATCTGCGCGTAGACAAGGAGAAAGGGGGGATCGCGATTACTGCCAAGAGAAGCAGGTGAGAAAACCGTTGCAACCTGAACAGGGAAGGTGGACGCAAATAAACTTATGTTGTACATTTGACCCTAAGAGCATCCTGTTAGCCAACTGCCTTTGACCGTTGAGCCGACGTGCCGTCTCAATTGAACACATGACTTGTTTTGTTGTGGTTCGTGTAAAGGGCGTGCTGACTTGTCTTACTGGTGTGAGTCTTTGTTTTTTCAACTCGGCAGATAATTGGTGGTTCTGCATGAAAAACACCTGCCATTATTGGGTAGTTGGCTCCGTCAGCTGAGATAATAACGCATTGGTTTCTTACAGCTTCTTGGCCAGCGACATTGATTGGTTCGTCTTACAAGCTCATATCTCCTCTTTCCCGTTACCTCACCTTCTGGTTTCGCCCTGTGGTGTAGATTGAGTTCTATGGTTCAGTTTGTGTCGTAAATCCGGAATTGCCAGTCAATGTCGCTCACAGACCACCGTCCACGTTTTGTACAAATTGTTGTGGAGATACAAAAAGCATGTGAGACTGCTACTCTTCCCATATAATATGCACATTTTTTCAAGCAAGCTCGCCACCTTTCACTAAGTCTACCATCCACTTGTCCTTTGTCCAAGCACAGATTTGCTTGTTCTTCATCATTTTTTTTGCAAAGAAAATCCACAAATCCAGTCAGGCATAGCCATCATCCCAGCGGTGAAAATGGTATCCTTCTCGCCACTACAACTATCCGTCGCGGTTTCTATCCTCGCCGCCGTCGGCACACAGGCTCTCGGAATAAACTGCCGCGGGAGCGCCAACTGCAACTCGTTTGTCAATGGCGCCATAAACGGCTATGAGGCCGACACCCTCACGCAGTTCATCAACGGCATCGACGAAAACCGCTGGTATAACAACGGTCAGCAGATTGCCTGCTTTGAGCCGTCACACATCTGTGCCTTCCTACAGAAAACTGGCGGTGCATGGGGCAGGAATATCAAAGGCCTCGCTCACTATATTCCTGACCACGGATGCAAGGTCTGCGGCTCCGTACCGTACTTTTACCCCTCGGATAACAATGTGGATGACGGCATGTTGACTTATAACTATGTCCGGTCGAGTTGCGGCCATGGCCTTTGCAAGTGAGCCTTATGCAGAGGGACGGGTGGACATCGTTACAGAACTAGTCTACATGCTCGGGTTGACGTCAGTTTCCTGTATTTGATCAGAATCGTGTGCACTTGTTAGCCTAATTGCCAATGTACCTGAGACAATGCTCCTAAACAGCAGCGTCCATCTTAATATAACCTACTTCGCCAAAGACCGAGTGTCAAATCTGCCACCTGCTTTACTGGGACTGAACATGATAGGTAAATAGGAACTGAAAGAAAAGGCAGTGTATTTGGAGGCGTGGACAACTATAATATGGTTTGTGGAGATATGCCGCAATTGGCACGTAGCTAATCCTATTATCGCATTTTCCCAAACCGAAAGCCCTACCCTTTCGTAACTAAGCACTCCCTAGCAATCCATCTTTAACTAGGGCTTGGCACTCATTTCGACAACTATCAAAATCCTTGTCTGCAATGGTCTTAACTTCTTCCAAAGGCGCCAGTGATTCTGCTTCTTCCAACAAACACTCCAACCGCTCGTAGTGCCCTATCCAGCATTTGTTTATAATAGATTCATGTCTTGCAGCAAATCAACAATGACTGGGCCCTGGTCATCGCTGTTCTCGTGCGGCTCAAAACCGTACGCCGTGCGATAGAAGTGAGACCCAATGGCAAATTGTTCGGTTCTTAGACCGTTTACTCCACAGGAGCCTCTGCTAGCCCCGGCCTCATGGGTGTCTTCACCCTAGACTCGAGCCCCGGGGGCAGCATTTTCGCTCATAAGGACATCACTAATAGCTTTATACTATTGAAATAGTTGAAAGGCTAGTTGAGTAAGTACCTTCTTCTATTCAATATTAAATACAAAATGGAGGATAAAATAAGTACAAGAATTGTGGTAACAGAAATTATTGCAACAGAAGTAAAAACATGCAGGTCGAGCTTGTAAGGTTAATTTAGGAACCACAACGGCCGCCATCTCACCCAAAAATCAAAAATCAAAAATCTAGGGGGAGTCGGATCCATGTGGTACCGATAATCATTCTTTTTAAAACTTTGACCCAACCTCCTTTCCAAGCAAATCAAGAAGATCGTCCAGAATGAGCTGAGGCAGCACTTCAAGCACTTCCGGCTCAAGCAAGGATGAGATTATCGTGCTCTTTGTGCATCCCGTCTGGGCCGTAGCCCCGCTGAAGACTTTGGCGAGCCAAATCAGAGCCTTGGGTGCGCCGAGGGCCGAGAGCGTGCTGTGGTTAAACAGTAGATCCCGCTCATACTGAACGCTCGCACCGCCGGCACAATATTGCTTGTATAGCTTGTCTGTGTCGGCAATGGGGCTGAGCTCGTCCTGCACGCCCTTGTAGATGTAAAGAGGGATCTTGGGAATGTTGCTACCCATCGCGTTAGCATTGAAAACGCTCATCATGGGCGCATCCGTGAAGAGGCCAGGGCTGTCTAGCATGCTGGACACGTTCAGGCCGG
This sequence comes from Leptographium procerum, assembly GCA_000806385.1. Classification (NCBI taxonomy): domain Eukaryota; kingdom Fungi; phylum Ascomycota; class Sordariomycetes; order Ophiostomatales; family Ophiostomataceae; genus Leptographium; species Leptographium procerum. The sequence continues at coordinate 109,737 of JRUC01000001.1, forward strand.
AGAACTCGGCAATGTCTGCCTCGAGGCACTGCTTTGTCGTGTTTTCAAAGGCGTCATGGTACTGGGGCAGGACGTGCTGCTCTAGGATGCTCTTGACGAGGGGGTACTGGTTGGCGAGCCCCATGACACCGGTCGGTATCAGGCCGGCGGACGTCGATCCGTCGACGGCGCTGATGACGTTGGAAATGTTGGGGACAGTGCCGCCAATAGCCGCGCCTGCAATCTTAAGCTCGGGCGCATACGACGGCTGAAGCTCTGCGGCCCAGCCAGAAGCCAGGCTGCCACCAGAGTATCCCCACATAGCGACGGTGGCTCCCGACTCGATGCCAGTGACGCTTCCGGAGCTCAGCCCGGCACGGATGCCATCTAGCGTGGCGTAGCCAGCCAAGTGGTTGGCCAGGTACGCAGCACGGGGGCCTTCGTGATCTGGGAGGATGAGGACCCAGCCCTGGTTGAGCGCGGCGGCAATCAGTAGGATCTCAGCCTGCGTGGCAAGGGTGCCATCCGTGCCGCCCGAATCTGAATCGAGCTGGAGGGCATAGGAGGGCGCGCAGTTGGGCGACGCGGCATCTTCTGCTACCTGGTAGGATAGCACCTTGTTGAAGCTGGCATTGTACGGAACTAGGACTGTAAGCACGGTAGCCGTGGCGTTTTTGAGGCTGTCAGTCGTCCGGTAGAGGATCTGCCACGTGTCCTCCAAGTTGATAGAAACAGTGCCAAAGGCCGCAATGGGTGCTGGTGGCTTCCGGTAGTTGATTATCGCTCCGGGTGCGTAGCTTGATATGTTGTCGGGCACCTGGTAGAAGGCGTCATCGCTTGGCAACACCGTAGTTCTCCGAGAGAGAGGCTTGGCCTGAGACAGCGCTGGTAGCAGGAAAGCTGCCAGAAAGGCGAGGATTCTGGCCATGGCTGCGTGTAGAGAGCTTTGCAAGCGAGAAATGCCGTCAAGAGTTGTGTGAAGCAGGCCAGAGGAAATACGGAAGCCTGCAAGGAACGAGTGGAATCAGAGCCATCTTAAGTAGTTTGGTGACCTCGTAAGGGCCCCCCTGCAGAAGGCTCATGAATCTGCGCTACATGCTTGGAACACTCGCACATCTGTGAGCTTTCGAAGTGGCTGTGCCGGCAGATCCGATATTAGTTACAGGCGTGCCGAGTCTAAAGCAACGAAGCCGACAAGCGCCTGAGTTGCTATGCCGCACCAAATCCGGAAGAAAAACTCAGATCGTGACATTTAGTCGGAGATATCGAATAAAACGCAAGCAATAGCCGCTTAACACTCGCAGAAGGAGGCACACAAAAGAGCTGACTATTCTGCATGGCAGCCCTGTTCTGCGGTAAGAAATAAAGACGGCCTGCCCCAGATTCGACGATTCAAACTGCCTGGCAACCTGTTGGCCACGCGACTCTCCGGGCTACCCTGGTCTTTATAACGGGCGAGCCCCACAGACCGACGGTCCCTAAAACCTGGAGAACACAGAATGGAACGGCAGCAGAGATTAGTCATTATTTCCGGCTTCCGGACCCCACTGTCCCAGTAAAATCGCCTTTCCCATACGCAGGCTCGTAAGGGCTCGTAAGGGCGTCGGATTCGTCAGGAGAGCGGCTCAAGAGAGCGCAGGTAGTGCTGCCGAACCTAAACTGGAAGGCTCGGCATTGTGATTTTGCCGAATGCTAATCCTGGCTCTGCTCGCCTTGCATTATCTACCTATGACGTGAGATCCATTTGAACTGCAGAACAAGCCACGATATTAGCCGGGTCGGAAATTTAACTTGTTAGCCTCCTAATTGAAAACCTGGGCAACTGCAGGCCGAGCAGCCGGGGTTACAATATCCGCAGATCTGCCCGCTACAGTAAGATACTGCCTAGCAGAATGGCATGCGGCAGGCGCTGTTTTGGAACGTGGTGATGGTTACAGAAAGCCTCGGCGCCGTACAGTCAGATTTAGGGAGACAGTATTGGGCCAAGCAGCCTTGAAATTCTACGTATTTTGAACCAGAAGGATTGAGTCCTCAGCATTGATGTGTAGATCACCATTAACTACAAGCCCGCATACCTGGTCTCACACTAACGATGTAAGCAGGGGCCCGATGTACGCTTTTCCTAATGGAAATTACGTTCTACAAGTCGCACGATAGATTTAGTTTCAATGTTTTGAATTTTATGGCTTGCTAATTTGCTCGCCCGCCTAGGCGTTTGTTATCCCACCTGCTAGAAAGCGCACTGAAAATCACTCGTCGTTTCCGATGTATTTGTGCTTCTTTGGGAGTTTTTCTTGAGGTATAGGCCTGTCACCATCTGGCTCAGGCAGCACATATTCACAATCCACTATTTCTGGATCTGAGCCCGGGTCCTGTTCAAACGGCACGAAATCTTCCGCCCCATTCCATATACTCATCACCCAGCCTCGAAAATATGAAACGCGATCATAGTTTCTTGGGAGCCAACCGACAAAATCTGTTAGCAAGCCGTATCAGTTATTATTCATTGGGTTGTCTGGAAGGTCAGGTCTCGGATATCGCAATGTGTAGTAAGGCGAATCAAAGACATATGCTCGGTTTAGTTCGACCAAATAGATCTTGGGTTTCTTGGCTGTAGACTCGTCTTGGCCAGTCACAAGAATACTCCTCGGTGCAAAGTCGTCATGGCTAATGCTGTAAAACTTTAGTCGTTAATCGTGCTCCATAACTGTAGCCAGGCACTCTAATCGCTGCTCGACAGGAATTGAATATGACTTTGCCGAGAGTAGTAGCTCTACCATTATGTCTCCCTGTATCCATTCAATAAGGATCATGCGGACCGGGCGCGAGACTGGATCGGACGAACCGGGCACGTCGACATTAAAAGTCCAGGATCCGTAATATTTTCGACAAAATTGACCGTCCACGTCAGCTTCGCAAAGCTTTTCGTACGCGGCAGCTTCGCAGCGATAGTCGCGATCTGCCCACCATGTTACATCAAGGACTTCTCCGTAGTTCCTAATCGAGCAGTACAACGCGTCGTAGATCTTGGCCTCATACACCGGTCCGCTGTTATCAAGACGGCAGCGAACAAGCTGGGGACCACGCCCATCTTCGCAGGAAATGGGTTCGACAATCTCCAAGCTGTGTGCTGAAATATTTGAATGAGGGGGCGAGTCGAGGGGTGGATATCGCAAGCACCATTCGGTTTGCGTCGTGTCAGGATAACGCCATCGAGCTTCCTGCTCCCGGTTCGTCTTGTGGACGTATGCTCCCTCAAAAGGCGGAGGCGGAAGATGACGCCGGAGGGAAAAGCGCGCCTCTGTGTTATAGGGGAACTCGAGCCTAGAAGGATCGGGCGGAAGTTGGAAATTCTCTATTGTCGGAGGCTCCTTCACCGCACGAGTTTTCCCACCTCGAACTTTCCCACCACGAGGCTTTCCACCACGAGCTTTACTACCGCGAGCTTTCATACTACGGGTTTGCCAAGTGGGAAATGACTGTGAATACTGTAAAACGAAGTACAAGCAAGAAGTTGAAATAAGAAAGTGAAAAGTTCAAGAGATTTCCTTCGAGTTCAATTAAGAGAAGTTGATGAATAGCCCACCCATCTTAACGTCATTCAACCCCCGCATTTGCTAAAGTGGTTGGAACTCGCCGAGATACTTCGTACAGTGCGCGATCCCTATGCGCAGCCTACGAGTCCGCATGGCCATGTATCACGTGCGACGTGGGATGTCCGTGATGTAATCAGCTCGTTGGACAAAAATACTAGGTCGTCCGAAATCATTAAATGCTAGCAACAATTGCACTTGAATACTATGTGTTGAGAAGGAAGTCAAGCTACATGTATTGATAGATATTATTCTCAATAGCAAGCATTGGGGTTGCGTCTTTTCAAGGCCAACTAACTGCCGGCTATTGGGTGGCGCTAATCTCTATTCAAGCCAAAATAGCCAACAATAGTAGACAATTGACACGCTTTATCACAAGAAGGCCTCATTTTCCGTTATATATCTTTGACTACTATTATTATGAACAAGCCTTAGAACCAGCACCCTAACTAAGAACGGCGACAACCTTAACCAATAGGACGAGCACATTGTCTCTAAAAAAGTCGTTCGGCATCCATAGACTCTCGTGCTACCAAGCTATAGTGCCGCATTGTTCTGACAAGCATACAGCCACTTTCCACACGAAAAGTTGCATACAAGTATCATTCTGTACTGACAAGTATCAGCGCTTATATAGCAATAGCAATACTTTTGCAAGTTTGTCGGGATCAGCAACCATCGCAGCCGGACCATTAATCGTTGTGATATTGGTCCCTCCAAATGCCAGATCAGAACAGCGGACAATGCCCTTGACATTGCTAGCATCTGGGAGTCACTCGCGAACAAATGGCTGGTACCCTGGGAAAACGGAAGGCGCCTTTACTCGGAGACTGACGAGGTGGGAGCTGCAGCAGTGCGACTCATCAATCCCGTTGATCTGGCACTTGAAGTGTGCTCGCCTGGCACTACGTGCTTCAGGACCCAATTTACTGCACCAGAAAGCTCAGTTCGTGCTGACCGGACGTGGCATTTTCCCAACCAAGATCCAGAGATGAACATGGCCTTTGCATTTCGCGAGGTAAAAAAATTGGGCGTGTTAATTCCGACTGAGTTTAGCCACGGCATGGTCTCTGCGAGAGTTTCACAGCAAATCCATCCAACCAGATTCGGTGGCAACTCCCACACCGTATTGAAACAGTGTGTAGCCTACGCCGACAAGTATGGGACGGACTTTGGCGTTGCGTTCTGTTTGACTGGAAGATAATAGTTCTTGTTGTTTTCACAGATCGCGAAAATCCCGAAGCTGGGATTAGGTGTCTTATGACACTGATTACAGACACGACGAAAATGAGAAAGGCACTACTTGTGTTCCTGTTAAGAGCAATGCAGTCTGCCAGTCAGGAATATGATAATTATGGAGATATCTGGACGCGGGTTTGTGGGGCGCAGGCTGGGCCGCCTGGTGGCAGAAGCGCGGGTTTTCAGTGAAAGCTTTTACAGCAGTGGTGGCTAAGACAGTTGCAGCAAGGAACGTCGTTCATTTAGTGGTAGGGTAACTGACCGTTGGTGTTCTTCTTTTGCAGAGTAGGTGTGCCCGCTTGCGCCTGTTTGATAACATGCCCTTTTGTACCTCATGAAATAAAAAACCGACATCCAGATGGACTTCAGGCGGCATCAGTAATATCGATGATCATTTACACATCGTGCAGTGAGACTGTTTCCAATTCAGGTTGCCTTCTGTAATTTTTGTTTACTTGGGCTGCGCTGTCTCGTGCTGGTCGGAGGCTTCCTGAGATTCGGCAATTCATACAGTCTAACGTATTGCATAGTCCGGTCTTCTTTCCTCCTGCCATCGAGTTGGTGACCACATAAGAGTGGTCGGTCAACTCTACACAGAAATGAAACTACATTTCCCCTAGCTGGTAGCCCTTCCGAAACAGCTCTGCTCTTATGACTTTGTAACCGACGCTGAAAAGGAAACCAAGGAATACGCTTCAAAATTTTAGCAACTTGCAACGTCAGTCGACTCAAGTTCGTCTGCCATGGGTCGAAGAACAAGTTTTGACAGTCAGCGCCGAGTGACCTGAGGAGAATATAGATAGAAAAATGGCGGCTTGAGAGCAAATCATAAATAGGCGCTGCCCTAAAAAATATACAAATCCAGGCACTCCTGGCTAGTCATAAAAGAAAAAAAAAATAGATATATACAAGAAAAGATGTGTTGCGTGGCTTTTGCGACGAATGCGAAGTGTGAAGTAGAATCGTACGGGGGCTTGACGCTCCCAAAAGCACGGTTCCTTGTGATCTAACCCAGCCTATACCCAGACGGTGTGGGTGACAACCTGAGCAGGGCAGGCCTGGACAGTGGGCGCTGTGAATGTTGCCGCAGTCGTGGCCGCCGCGGACGTCTTGGCCGTCACGGCCGTAGCCGTTGATTTGGAGCTCTTGCTAACGACACCGACAGACGTCTGGTAGCCAGCCGCAACAGCAGCAGACGCCTTGGATGTTGAGGCAGCCACAGTGGTAGCGGCAAGCGTCTCAGACGTTTTGGTAGCCTGAGCTACAGTGGCAGGCACCTCGGTAGAGGACTTCTTGGTGGAGGTAGATTTCAAGGTCGACACCAGCATGGTCGTGGGGATGGTGACAGAAGAAGAAGAGGCTGAAGTGGAAATGGATGAGAGGCTCGTCTTGGAAGTAGTGGAAGTCGATTTGGTCGAGGCCGACGAGGTTGTGCCGGACGAGGCCGTAGAGTCGCTGCTGCTGCTGGTCATGCCAGCCGGGGTCGTATCGGTCTCGAGCTCGCCATAGCACTCGCACTGCTCAAAGTCGGTGGTTGCAGCACCGGGGCAGGTGACAGGCTCAAACTCGACGACGGCGTTGTCGCCAAAGACCTCACTCTCAGCCATGATGTCAAAGTGGTACGAGTATCCGTAGTCGTTGACCGCGCCGACGCTGGGGCACCACACTTCATTGCCGTTGTACGGGCAGAGGTTGGTCACCATGACGATGATGCTGGTGCCGGCCGTCTCGCCCGACCCGCAAGAGTCGCAGGCCGAGGGGCCTGTGGCAGTCAGGTTGTAGCACTTGCCGCATCCGCCGCCACACCAGGTGGCGTCATCTGTGTCAAAAAGCGCCTGCGAGCCGGCGGCCGTGTAGACTGCGGTGCCGATGCCGAGTTGCCAGGAGTAGATGCCAGACGATGTGCCACAGCCACACGCACCTTTCTGGCCGTCATAATACCGCTACAAAGTTTATTAGTATCGTAGCTGGATGTTTGTAATGATGAGAGGGATTCCCTACCGTTGTTGTAGCAAGATACTTGGCAGAGGCCGTAGCAGCTAGAGCGAGAAGAGAGAACTTCATAGTGTCGGTTTGGGGGAGTTGGAAGGTTGTGGGAGGCAGGTACAGACAAGACGGCTTGGGGGGTCAGGGAATGAAAACGAAGATATCCAATTCAACTGGATATATGATCAATCGTTGCAAAAAATGAGTGTAATGACAAGCAAGCTTGTACAAATGAGAAAAAAGAGCGAATGGAAGAATGAGCGACTGCTTGACGAGACAAGAGAATGGTGAATCAATCAACCTGCAAATCAAGGGATGGAAGTGTTCATATATACTTCTACATTTGCTACAAGGGCGAGGTGAGGCATGCCTGGCTGGCGCCCCCCCCTATCCGCCACCTGCAGCATTCCATGTTGATTCGATGTAGGCCGTTTTTCGACCCGATGGCCGCGTGCTAATTGTTTCACGGAGCTGCGCTTGCAGGAGTTCCCTCCATGTTTATTGGTGGCCCAGGACGCCGGCTAACAGTGGGGCTTCAGGGGATCCCACCCAGTAAATAGGCACAGGCAGAGCGGCTGATTTCAGGGGGAGGGATTCGTCTCGAACCTTTTCAGCAGGGCAGAAGAGATCGAACAGGGTACCCAGAGGCTTTTTTTTTTCTTACTCTAGGCTCTGCATGAGTTCTTTCAGCGCGCGCAGTTGCCTGTCTCAAAGGAAGAGGCAGGGTTGAGAATGCTTCTGTCAGTTAGTCTCCTCAATCGCACTGTCCACATGGCCACAAGAATGTGCTCTGAGTGGCCCCAGCCATCAGCTTGCCAGAAATGCAGAAAATCCGCTAACATTTCCGATTGCTTGCTGACTCCTGGAAAGCATCGTAATGTGCGGCAATCTAACCGAGCCGCTCGGGAGATGGAAAAATGTGCTCGTACGAGGCCCAGACGACCGCCAGCTCACAATCACCACGTTGTCCCATGGCTTCTGCAAGTACCACCTCCCTAATAAGGGCCTGGTCAGGACAATTTATTAAATTGCTTCATGCCTTCTCTCCCTAGCTTTGGATAGAGTAAGGGCGAGCTATCGTGCGGCTATCTTTTCAGGCGCCCTCGGTGGGTAACGCTTAGCTGTGTCGGGAATGCAAGATGCGTAATATACTATGTAGGGAAAACACCAAAAAAAAATGATCGGCGGCGCGGCGGCTCCCAGATCTCTTCCAACCTTTGACCGCTATGTTCAGCCTCTGGGAGGTTCACAAATGATTCACTTACCGTCTCTTCTCTGCTTCTTTGTTGCAACGCCTGGCATAGTCTCCACGACATCGAAGCCAGCCTTGCGCAGTGATGTAGTGAGGGTTCACTTTCGCTACGCCAACAGAGGCAACGTCCCATCTGTGGCGCAACTCCGGTTTTCGTTCTGTGCGATTCCACGACTTGGCTTTCTCCCCAGAGAGAAGCCGGCCACACTTGCGTCAGGTAAGAAAAAATATTAAACCATGTTTAGACTGGTTTCATCTATGCGGGATGTGCAGGCATGTTAGCTCATCTTCCGTGTAAGCGAACCCCAGCTTTGCGAAAAAAAGGGCAAGTCTAATTAGAGTTTGATTTCGGCTGAGGCATTTACATCTGAGCAAATTGTTCGTGCGGCCAAGGTGCTCCTGTGCTGCAGAATGACTAAATCGGATGGAATACCAACAAAAGACGGTGAGTGACGACGTCCGGAATACTTCTTAATATGTGTTCCCAGTGTGTTTGGTCTGAAATGATAGCACAACGAAGACATGCCGTGGATTCCACGAATAAAACAAAGACTACGCTGTAAACACACTACTGCGTGTGACAGGCACAGCCAGGAGAATGTGCCAACCTCCCGGGTGCCCGAGCTAAATATTTAGGTCTGGTCTAAGTAGTAGCATGTAACACGTGCAAGGGGCGCAATTATACGGAGTACTCATGTGAGCCTCGACAAGAGCAATGCACAGCTTAGGTTCAAAGGGCACGTGATAATCACCCTTGGCCCTAAGCGGCTGCCTCATTGATTCCTAACAAGTAAGGTATCAATGTGTGGCCCCACATCGAACAGTCCATCTACAAATACTCCAAAGCGAGCACAGCTACCAGAGCGTCTATACACTGAATAGGTACTAAGCCCCGAGAATATTCGAACCTACATGCCTACACTATGATAATATAGCACCTTGGCAACTCTTTACCTGATCAATCTCTCCGAGCCTCTTCTTCCCTCCATACACCCGCAAGAAGTCCTTGATTCGGGTCTGTAAAAACCACTTCTCATTGTCATTTCGCCGTTCGCTTTTTCGCGCTGATTGGTCAAATTCTAGCATATGCGTGCTTACTTATTGATCGGATATACGTTTAGCCGAATTCGTATCTTATCTGCTCACCTGGAAAGCCGCAAAGCCGCGTCGCGACCTGCCTCTTAAAGTCGCAGCCGGATTGACGCAGCAACTGACATGGAACAGCAAGCGCTGCCATAAATAGTCGAAGACAACCTATATCGCCGGTCGAGCAACGACCTGCTGGAAAGCTTACCGCGTTGGAGACGACGCCCAGGCGCCGCTCGTGATGAAGGGACTCTTGGCAGTACATAGAACCTAAGGAAGGAGAGTGACAGTATTAAGAAGCAAGCGAAAGGGCGTCCCAACGTGGCTCGGTATTACTCACACGAAACTGTCCAGGTCGGCGGTGCGGACGATGATGTCCTCCACAATGTGTGACAGGGCTCGGATGTTACGACTGCAAGCAGCCATCTATCACAGTCACCAGTCGTCGATAACGGTGACAAAGGGCGGAAGCACGATGGGCCAAAGACGCTCATTGAGCC